>VDFB02326013.1:51265-152537 GCA_007258455.2 Sequoia sempervirens
TAACAAAATATCTGCTCAAGAAGCAAAAATATTAGATAAACAAATCATATGATAGGTGTGTTTGTTACTCTTTTGTTTTACTGGACACCTATGGTATGCTATCTATTTTAATGTTTATGGATATCAAATTATATGTTTATGGATGTTTGTACATATTTTGATTAGTGACCCTTCATTGCTCTAACAACACTCTTCTTACAGATGCAAGGAACCTAGGGGCAGTAAGGAGAGCGCCAACTAGAAGCAGAACAAGCAGGAAAGACTAAAGATGATGTAGGACAAGGCAACCAGGATTCATCATTTAGGCAATGACGGGTCCCCCTTCATTTTATGTGCATTTCTTTTCTATATCCGTAAATGTATAGTGTTTTCTTTATATGCATTAAAATGGTCAATCCCTCGGCTTGTGAGGGACACTATACACTTATCATTATCAATAAATACAACATTTTTGAAAGATGTTGACTCTCTTTCTATTGTATGCAATTGCATAACTGTAATAATGCAATCTTTTGATAATCTCTTTTATGCACATGGATGAAACTTAGCAGAAAATGATAAGTACCTTTTATCATTTAAATGCAAACACAATCATAAGTCTACCTGATTTAGCTGAAAGAAAAATCAAGTAACAACATACTTGGAACATTAATCCATGAATTTCCTTCTTAGTACTTAATAAAGTAGTAACAAGAGTATCTAACTTAGGCTCTACAACACCACCACTAATTCCACTAATTATATTTTTTCATGATTCAAACAAAAAGCAAAGTAAAATTATGCATGTATCCTCTTCATTGAACCTAATATCAATAGAACTTGGTTGACTCAAAATCAAATTAAAAATATTTAAATGCTCAATTTTTTTAATAAAATTTTATTTTTAGATACAAATTATTAACAAGACTATTAGTTTGGTAAATTTTACCTATTATTTTTTATAAATTTAATGTAGTAGTTTCTTCAAAATATTCAAAAGAACAAAATTAAGAGACACAACCTAATGGTTCCAAATGATTTGTTGTCAAGATTTCTCCAATATTATTTTAATACATCTATAGGGTTTTCTTTCGGTGTCATGACTCTCCATTAATCAGTCTCCAAATAGATCCTCCTTTTTCAACTTCTAAAGTTAAAAATTAGAGTCATTAAACTTCTCAATCTTTTATCAAGATGTGTTATCCATAATTTCAATCACAAAGACCTAATTTCTACTATATCACCAAATACTACCATTACAACCACAAAATTCCCATAATATTTAAAGAAAGGCGTCCCTTTCTTTAAATCAAACCAACAAGATATCAATACCAAATGTTGAGAAATAAAGTAAAGAACACAATAAAAATATTATTTAGATTGATCGAATCTGATAAATAATACATTGATAAATGTGAAATGGAAGAAACAGGAGCAACAATAAAACAATGCAAACCACATGAGCACTTATATATTTTTATATAGAAATTATTTACAAATTCAACTTCTACGAGTAGTTGATTAAAAAATATATAAATATTAAACATGGAGGGATAAAGATGAACAAAATATGGTAGCAAATACATAATCATTCCAACTATCTAGTACCATAGACCAAACTTCACAATATCAAATAGTTATTACAAATATATGTCCATCCAAAGATCCAAAGGCCAAAAGTGATCACATAGATCCAAATCAATAAGCCCTTACCAATAGTATATAGAAAGACCATATACAATAAAAATTTCCTAAAAAATCTAAGTAATGAGATAAAACATAGAAGCAACACTAGAACCAAGACTCGAAGAACCCAACCAACCACTTAACTAGAGTCTTTGCTACCCTTCTTGTCCAATTTATCAATAAAATCTTCAACATTCCTCCCCAAAAACCAAAATCTAAAATATACACTATTGTAACCATGACTTCAAAAACATTTTAATAGGAATATAAACATCATTTGTGTTGTTTGAAGAAGAACCAATAAAACATTGATCATCAACTTGCCCAAAAACATTAATAGCTACGCTTTTCTTTTTTCAAGCAATAGTAGACACATTGGCATCATGAAAGACAATAGCATCAACACTACTAAAAGGAAAAAAGGCCCAATATCAAAGATATCAACATGAAGAAAAACCCCTTGTCATCGAGAACAACATCAAAATCTTGTATAGCATTGAAATAATACCAAAAGTAGTAACAAGGTTAGTTATATCCACATGAAAAGGAACATGATCAACAATATTATGATGTAAAAAATGATTATTCAACTCAAGAGAAGCACCAACCATCTCAACGCCACTTTGTACAAGCTAGCCATCAAGATCATAAATAAAACCTTTAGGAATAAAAAAACACCACATGGATTGAAGCTTAAGAATAGGCTTGTCAACCACAATAAATTGTTTAATATCCTCACTCCTCTTATGCACCTACAATGCAAAATTGTTGGCAACTAAGGAAACTATGACTTTTTGAGAAAAACTCATAAGCATATGTTTACTATCCTAAAAAAATATCTTTGTTTCTAGCTATCCATATAAACAAAAGAATTTCCAAGGACATGATCAACCAAAAATTATTCAAAAACTTAAAAGAAAGAAAAGAAAAAATATTATTTCCAAATAAAATATCATGCCAACGAATGCCACAGTTATTAGAAATAACTATCCAAGTGGCAAAAAAAGCAATGTCATACTTTTTTATCATGGGGATAGTAATAAAAATGAACAAAAAATTCAATACCCACACAGACAAGACAAAAATTAGACTTGGTACTTAACATGACATCACTAATAGCTAATTTATTAAATAGAAACCACCTAAAAGAAATTATTAGACGTAATGAAATTAAACCAAATCCTCTTTAACCTTTTTGACCAAACATTACCCAAATCATGCAAGCCCCCCTAAATAGATTTAATCTATTAAACCAATCCTCAATGAAAGAAAACAAAGCATATAAATAACTAGGAGTGACTTATAAAATAAATTCCCTTAATCCACTAAAATTTCTCTTATAAACTATCATTCCATTACATAATATCAAAATTTTCATCAAGACCAAACTTCTTAAGCATGGTAAAATTCATCTTCTATTGATCTATATTACCATACTTGTTTTGAACAAATTCTCAATTCATGAAATTACTATCACAAAGAATACTACCAATAAAATCAATTCCTTTACTCTACCAAGATTTAGCAAAACAACCTCTTATAGAAGCTAGAAGAGTATTTTTGTCATCCAAGGCCCACCAAATAAATCTAAAACCCAAAACCTTGTCCTTGTTAGTAGATAAAATCCCATGACCTTTAGTTAACAAATAATATCAAATCCAAAAGAATTTATTTTAAAGTTACCAAAGAGAACATCCTACAAGTACAATTATTTCTAATTAGTATTCACCTTAGGCACATTTTTAGTGAGATTAAATGTAATTATTTGTTCCCAAGGATGATTACCATAAACAACTTTAATAATACACCTAACAACAAGGGAAACACCATGTCAAAAGATATATTTCAATCCAATCTCACGCTTTCCTAGGAAACTTACATTCAACCCCAAAAATAACATATCTTTTGTTGTTTCCTTTACCATCAAACCATAGAAAATTTCCAGTTAGCTTATTTTATTGATTGACGTGTGATGCGTTGGCAACACAAGGGAAGACAACTGAGAGGGGGGGTGAATTAGTTGTCACAAAAATTTAAACTTATTAAACTTATTCTCAAATATGATTAATAACCATGAAATAATAAATCATTACCACATCAGAAACACACATAACACCAAGATTTTTACATGGAAACCCTGTTAGGGGAAAAACCACGGTGGAGGTTAGTCCACAAGATTACACCCTGTTAAAAGTATAAAGGAGTAAATGGGAATACACATGCATTCAGGCGCACTACCTAGAGCTCACTGCTCAAATACAACAAGGCTTACTACCCAAGGAAGACACACTGTCTTACAGAAAAATTTGGATTACATCCACAAGATTGAACTGAGAAAATAGCATTTGCTCATGCTTGATTACAATTCTGGTTAAGCACATAAACTCTACTCACTCTTCTTCACACTTAACTTCTTCCTTCGAATGATTAGAACATTATTCGCACATAGGACTCGCACACTTTGCTTCACATCATCATCATTATCATGCCTTCAAATGATAAAATAATCAATCATATATATCTGCAACCAAGAATAACATCATCTACATGTCGGCTTCAATAAAATATAAAATGAATAAAACCTGTAGGCCCAAAACATAAATAATTATTAATACGAATCAACCAAAGTCGGCCACAACATAGTGAGGACCCAAAATAATATCCTTGAACATGAAACATCTTCAAAAATTGTTCCTTTAATCCACAACCTTTGATCATCAATATATTGAGTTGGACAACATACTAAACTCCACTGCACCACTGGCAACCTACAACTTATTTTATTACAACTTTCTCAATATCCTTGACATATACAACCTCTAATGACAATAATGTCAATAGTGTTGAAATCAATGACAACCACATATCAACAATATCCAACAATCTCCCCCTTTGGCATTGATGGCAACACATGATGTGAAAAACACCATCAACCCAACTTTCTCTTAGCACTTTCTCCTCCTTATGTTTTGACTCTTCTCCCTAGATAATTCATAGTTTTTCACTTGAATCTTCTCCCCCTTTGACATCAATGACAAAGATACACATTTTATTTCCCACACAAACTTTGAACCACATTTCTAAACATCTGACTACTCCCCCTGAGTCGTAACCACCACAACATCAATTCAGATCAAGATATGACTATGAAATGCATGAACTAATGCAATGACTTGCATCTTAGTTCTGATTAGGATGGGTAATCACCCCTAGATTCCCTCTAAGATACTCAAAAGTATCCTTAGGTAAAGGTTTAGTAAAGATGTCTGCAATATGTTCCTTAGTGGGCACATACTCCAATCTGACTTCCTTTTCACTCACCTTCTCTCTCAAAAAGTGAAACTTGATAGATATATGATTGGTTTTTTAATGCAGCATCAGATTCTTAGAAATTTTAATTGCACTTGAATTATCACAAAATATAGCAATGGGCTCATCATACACAACTCTGATATCTTTCAACATCTACTTCATTCACAATACTTGAGTACAATTGTTAGTAGTAACAATGTATTTTTCCTCTGCAGTAGATAAGGAAATGGCATTTTTCTTCTTAACCATGAAATCAGCTTCTTTCCCAAGAAAAATGTGCCACTGCTAGTGCTCTTTATGTCATCCACATTTCCTACCCAATTAGCATCAGTAAAAGTACTCAAAGTAAATTCATCTTCTTTAGGATACCATACACCAAAATCAACTATCCCCTTCAAGTATTTAAAAATCCTCTTCATATCAGTCACATGAGATTTGTACACCCTCCATTTTGTGCTTTGTTATGTATGATGGGAATTTGGAACTTGGTTACTTCTGATTGCAATAATTAAACGATGTAAAGCTATATTTTGATGTGATCTTATTCTGATGCCATCTTTACGACATGTTTTGGATTAACGTAGAAGATATCTAATTTAACGATGTTCTATGTTGTAGATCATGTTAATGATGTTAGATGCGTCAGTTAGTGAGATTGTATTGGTGAAGGGGACGGGATTGTATCACTCGCTTGCGAGTGCCCTACGATTCTGAGATTTCCTCTTCACGGTGTGTCTGATCATATTATGTATATATGCACGTTCGACATGCTCTTTGTTGCAGGTTGGCAGGTATATGACATCGACTCCACCTGGTTTTCAGGTTTGAGCGTGTCCATTGACCAACGGAAACTAATTGGGAGATAGTAGCTAGGTTTTCTGTGTCAAGTCGTTACCCTAGTCACCGAGTGTCGTCGGGTTGTAGTCGAGTTTGGTTGTTTCATGTGCTCTTTTCACCTTGATCTTCAATTAAATTCAAGTTAAAATGGCTTATGTTGCTTAACTGCTGATTAAATGCTCTTGGTTGTAATGCTAGGAAATTATTTACTGTATTAATTAATTTAAATAAATTAATAAAATAATCTAATAGTGGATTAGATTTATTTTATTGATAATTTAAATTAATTGTGTGAATTAATTAAATTATCCCTTTTGAATTAAAAGTGTAAAAGATTTAATTCTTTTGTTGAATATAAAATGCTAAAATACATTGAATTCAAATTGGAATTAGAAAATTGTTTAAAGTTATTAAAAATTCAAATGTTTTCTTATGCAAAGACTTTGGGGTAGAAAGATATTTTCTGAAATAGTTGACTATTTTGGGGGAAAGATATTTGTGAAGAGTTGAATATGAATTTGAAAATTGAATTTAGTTTGAATTTGAAAGTGAGTTTGCATTTGTAATTGAATTTAATTAGAATTAGAATTGGAATTAGAAGTTGAATTTGAATTTGAATTTGGGAAGTTTGAAAAAAGGATATATTTTTATTTAGGGTTTTCTTTCAATCTCTCTCTATGGATTCTTGGTTTTGAATTTTGTGTGGAGAGGTTTGGAGGAGGCTAAGATGGTGGAGTTGAAAGAGTGCTTGAAAAATCTCCATGGTTAAAGCTTGCAATTTTGGAGGAAACACAAGGTTCCATCATTTCTCCCTTCATCTTCTTGCTCACTTTGAATGATTGAAAATATAGTGTTAGATTCTATGGAAATTCATGGAAAAGCTCTTAAAATTGGTAAATGGTAGATAGTTTTGGAATTGAAACCAAACAAGAAATTTATACCAAGTTATGGGAAGAAAATCCAAGAAAACTCAATGTTAAAACTAGATTTTGAAAACTCATTTTCTTGTTTTGAAATAAGTTCTATTTTCTTGAACTGGGTTAGATTATTTTTACAATTTGGGTATGAAATCAAGATTGGAGTATATATATATTTGTGAATACAACCATATATATCAATATATGGAGATACCCACAAATATATATACAAGTATATTTGTTATTGTAGAAAATTTTAAATTTTGGGTAGAACCCCATAAGATTTTATTGATTTTCGTTTCTGGAAAAACGCAGTAATATATATTTTTTTAATTTTTAATTTATTTTGTGGTGAGGTGGGAGGCCAAACCCCACGCCACCACCGCCGCCGCCGGAGGGAGGCGTTTGCTGTGTGTGAACACACAGCCGACGCTGCCCGGCGGGGGGGCGGGCTGTGTGTGAACACACAGCCGACGCCGCCCGGCGGGGGACGGACTGTGTGCTTTGCACACAGCCACCGCCGCCCGGCGGGAGGTAGGGGCTGCGTGCCCTGGGCTTCGGCCCTTTTTCCAATGTCTGTTTAATTCGAAATTACTTTGTTTTATTTATTTTTATTTCAATTTAAATTTTAATGAATATTATTTTATATTATATTTTATATAATATTTATAATATTTAATATTATATATTATATAAAATATAATATATTTAATATATATTAAATTAAATGAAATTTGGTATAAGTTAAAATATGTTTTATTCTATTGGTTAAATCATAAGGTTTTAGAAATGATTAAGTGAAATATAAAAGTTATTTGATATATTTTGTAATTAATGGAATTCTTCTTTTTATATTTGTTAAAATAATAGTTGGCTAAATTGAGTATCTTTGTACATGAAGGTATATTCATACTTTGAATATTTGTTTGTAAATAATCATGTCAACATGCTTTTATATTTAATTGTATGGATTTCGCAATGGTATTTTATTTAATAGACGCGTTAAGGGGTGTCATAATTCAAATATATTAAGATGATTATCGTTATGCTTTTAGAGGCAAGAGTGGAGTTTGGAAAATCTAACGTCTTATTTGAAATATCAATTTTAGTTGATTGAATGTCCTTTGTTGCAAAATGGATTAAGTGATTTAATTTAAAGGTTATTTATTAAAATACCTTGAGTTTGAATATGTTAGTGAAACTTAGGGAGAACAGTTGATTTAATTTTAACCAGAAAGCTGCATCATTAAAGTGTTTGATTATGGATATGGTTATGAAATTTAGAGTAAATGATCTGTTCTTTATATATTCCAATGTCGTGCATAGAAATGGGATCAATTGACTGGATAAATGCAAGTTATGAAATCTGTGTTTGAATGGAGTTAGGAAATCCGAACATTAGCTTTCCTATTTGTCTGAAATATTTTCAGTGTTTATTTGTTCGCCTTCGATGTTGTGGAAGGAGGGTGAATGTTTTGTGAATCTTCCTGGTATGGGTTCATTTATTGGTATGGGTGGTTATACGTGTGATTATATGAGTGTTGACTTTAAGTCGTTTCTTGTTGATCATGTAAGTCTTCCAGCAGTGTTTTCTTGAGATGATGCTATGTCTCTTATGTTTTGCTTTGGCTATCTTGGATATTGTGTGAGTTAAGCTTAAGTGGTTACCTGGTTCTTTGAACGGGTTGTGTGACCTTGTGATTCGTGGTTGAGTCGAGTTACCAGTTGTTATGTGGGTTTCATTATGTTAGTCAACCTTGTGTTAGCCTTGGGTAGTGCACGCTTTGGTTTCAGTTTTGGACATCCATAGTGATGTGTTACCTGTTGAGGTGTTTGATTATTTGTGATAAGTGTTAGTGCATTGTCTACCCTTGGCATGTGGTTGAGTTTTGTGTTGTCGATAGGGGAGTGGCTTTCAAATGAGCGCCGGGCCCAAAGTGGCTCCAGGATAACTCGTGTGACAGTTAGTTAATTAAGTGAAAATTAAATTAACTTACTAGGGAGAGAGTAGCTTTGAACATTAATAAGATAATTTAGCCTCGCTCATTGGCTCAAGGGCTTGTACGAGACTTGAGATGAGTCGGGAAGGCCTGGAATGGCAAGATCGTTATCTCGTCTTTACGAGAGATAATCGATCCCGCTCTGGTGTGCATGTGGGGCCGGGAGTCGGTTGAGGTTTCCAGGATATCCCTAGAGGGGGGCCGGGACCTAGGAAGACTTGCCAGGAGATCCCATGCAGCCTTTGCGATGACACTCCTCCTATGACAGCAGTCGGTATGGTGTTGTACCGTTGGTTTATTTTGTATAGTGATGGTACTCGATTTTGTACTCTGGAAGCATTGTAACCATTGTGTTAAGTAATGTGGGTTTTGTTCTTGTTTCAGTTCAGTGTGCTAGCTTGTGTCTAGAGGTAGATGGTCTTGTCTAGGAAATCCTTGTTACTATCTCCTAGCACGGAGGGAGTGGGGCCTTTGGGTTCCACGTGGTCGGGTGGCGTGCATCTTTCCATTGGTTCTTCTTCATGTTCGTGCGTTCGTTATTTCCAGTTGGAGAGCTCGTGGGAATCAGTTCTTCTCATGCCTTGTTCTCTCAGTTCTTATTGTATTTTATTACCCCTCAGTTGTTATCGAGGTGGAGTTTGTATTATGTAATCATTTGGTTGGAATTGCCTCATTCAGGGAATGAGTGTTGTAATCTTATTGTTTAAATGTTAATTTGGAATCTTGAGGTATTAAATATCCTTGTTGTAATTTATCTTGAATGGAATGTATGTTGTCTCATTTCCTTAAGTGATTAATGTTTCGGTTTATTTTAATGTTAGTTGTTGTTTGGGTTTTTAAGTAATCTTTGTCTCGTGGCCTTAGAGGTTGTTGGCAATATGTATTATCTTCATGTTATTTATACTTAAACAAAAAAAAAATTGGTACGTTTAAGTGGTGAATTGCAACTTCCTCTAGGGTTGCGTGGCGGGGCATTACAAGATTCCTTAGTATCATCTTGAAATCTTGCAACAATGCATATAACATTCATGATATTAGGTCTAGTTTGAGTCAAATAAAACAATCCACTAATCATGGATCTATATCTAGTCAGGTTTGCTTTAGGAGAATCATCATCTTGAGTCAACTTACATCGAGTCACCATAGGTGTACCAACTGGCTTTGAATCTTCCATACCAAACTTCTTTAGCAATTCTTTCACATACTTGGACTGAGATATAAAGATATCTTTGTCTAGCTGAGTTATTTGCAATCCCAAAAAGAATTTCATTTCTCCGATCATAGACATCTCAAACTCACTCTGCATCTCATTAGCAAACTTCATGCACAAACTATCATCTCCTCTAAAAATGATGTCATCAACAAAGACTTCAACAATCAAATCTTTATCATGATCAGTCTTGAAATACAGATTACTATTAGCAGTACCTTTGTTGAATCCAAGTTTCAACAAATATTATTTATCCAATCTAGCATACCATGCTCTTGGGGCTTGCTTAATTACATACAATGCTTTCTTTAACCGGAAAATCATATCTCCCTAATCAGTTAATTGAAATCCATCAAGTTTCTCAATATACACTTCTTCTTCTAGTTCACCATTTACAAATGCTGACTTGGCATCCATCTAATAAACCTTGAAGTTTTTGTAAGCAGGATAAACAAGAAATAATCTCACAGCCTCAATCCTATCAATAGGGGAAAAAGTTTCTTCAAAGTCAATTCCTTCCATCTGTGAATATCCTTTACACACCAGTCTTGCTTTGTTTCTAACAACTTCACCTTGCTCATTTAGTTTGTTCCAAAAGGCCCATTTAGTTCCAATTACATTTTTTTCCTTAGGTCTAGGAACAAGAATCCATGTTTCATTCTTCTCAATTTGTTGTAGCTCTTCTTTCATTGCTTCCATCCAATGTTCATCTTTGCACGCTTCATTGGCATTACTAGGCTCAGTCTTTGAAATCAAATAGTATTCTTATGCAATTCTTCTCCTAGTTTGAACACCTTTGTTCTTATCACCTATAATCTGATCTTCTGAATGATTCAATATTACATACCTTGGAGTCTTAGGATGTTCATGAATTTCAGGCTCTTGTGATCTTACTTCTGCACTTTTACTACTTCCTTCCTCTTGTCTTTCCAGATTCACTGGAATGATTTGCACTTGATTCAGAGTCTAAACTGAGCTGACATTTTGATCATTTGAATCATATCCATAGGTTCTGGATGGTCTAACTATTTCTTCATCAACCTTGACATTAGCACTTTCAACTTCTTTCCTCAATCTCTTATTGAAGCACCGATAGGCTTTACTTTTAGTAGAATAACCAAGAAAGAATCCTTCATCACTTCTAGCATCAAACTTTCCTATATCTTCATCTCTTTTGATATAACATTTACTCCCAAAGATTTTGAAGTATCTAACAGTAGGCTTATGACCAAACCATAGCTCATAAGGGGTCTTACCAGTATCACCTTTTATATGTACCTGAATGAGAGTGTAAACAATAGTACTCATAGCTTCTCTCCAGTAGATATGAGGGACCTTCCAACATCATAGTCCTAGCAGCATCTAGAATTGTCATGTTCTTCCTTTCCACAACTCCATTTTGTTGAGGGGTCCGTGGGGAAGATAATTGTCTCTTTATCCCATGCTCTTCACAAAAATAATTAAACTCACCAAAAATAAATTCACCACCTCTATCTGATCTCAGACATTTAATCTTCAAACCTGTCTCTGTCTCAACCTTAGCCTTAAAGATCTTGAATTTCTCTATAGCTTCATATTTTTTTCTTAAGAAAGCAACCCACATCAATCTAGAATAATTATCAATGAGTAACATGAAATACCTGTCTCCTTGGAAACTTCTAACTCTAGAAGGACCACACAGATCAGTATGCACAAGCTCCAATACTTCATTTGAACAATGTTGTTTGCTCCAAAATGAAACTCTAGTTTGCTTCCCCAACTGACATTCCTTGCATATGGTATTAGTAGGCTTTACCAACTTAGGAAGATTTATCACAGACTGAGTAGAACTTATCTTGATAATATTGTCAAAGTTTACATGACACAATCTCCTATGCCATAACCAACTTTCATCAACTTGAGCAATCAGACAACTTTTACTAGCAGCACTTAGGTGAAAGATATTACCTTTTGTTTTTGAACCTGATGCAATCACATTTTTAGAACTCCCCAATATTCTACACTTTCCATCCTTGAATTGAAGATTGTATCCCTTGACAACCATTTGTCCAACACTTAAAATATTATGCTTCAAACCTTCAACATATAGAACATCATCAGTATTATTCTTACCATCAAGAGAAATGGATCCTTTGCCACGGATTACACCAGCTTTATCATGACAAAATCTTACAACACCACCATCATACTTTTCAAGACTCACAAATTTATTTTTATCACCTATCATGTGATGAGAGCATCCATTGTCAATCACCCATTCATCCTTTTCTTCAATTCTGGCTGCCAGAGCTTTCTCCACATTCACGCAACTAGTAGATTTAGTAGGTACTGGATCATTTTCCTTGATAGCAATAAATACCCATTCATCTTCACTTGCATTCCCTTTATCAGATTCATCATTTGTCACACCTTCATCAACAGCATAATAACACTTTCTTTGGAATCTAGGCTTGTTATGTCTTGGATTAGGAACTCTTTCTGGACACCTTGAGGCAAAATGACCTATCTTATTACAAGAAAAACATTTAAGAGGAAATTTCCCTTTATACTTACCTTATCCTCTGGGTACTCTCTTGACAAGAAGTTCTTCAAGCTCATCTAGCTTTCTCTCTTCTTCTTCAATCTCTCTCATTTATTCCTCATACTTGAACACCTTTCTAGAAGAACTTTATCCTGGATCATATCTCTGCTTGTCTTTTCTAAAGGTAGTAGCTTTGAATGTAGATTCTATCTTAGGAAGAGCATCACCAAACTCACTTAACTCAAAAGCAACAAGCTTACCAATCAACATGTCTCTGGTTGCATTTTTCACAGTTTAGATCTCCTCAATAGCAATAACTTTGTGTTTGTATGCAAAAGGCAGGGATCTGAGCACTTTAGCAACAATCTCTAATTCTTCCAATGTTCCACCATCACATCTAATATTACACACAAGTTCATTCACTCTTTGCATAAAAGAAGTAATGTTCTCATCTTCACCCATTTTCAATGTTTCATATTTCCCTTTCAGACTTTGCAGCTTAGCAATCTTCACATGGGTATCACCTTCATATAAAGTTTCCAACTTTTTTCCAAATCTCATAAGCATTTTTCAAATCCATTACATTTGTCATCTTGAAATCAATCAAAGCACTCAACAATGCTTCCTTAGCCCTAATATTGTACTCAGCATCCTTGATCTCAGTAGAAGTAGAAGGACCATTCTATGGGATAACATACCTATTCTTTTTAATGTTCCAATAAGATTCACCAATGCATCTTAGATGACACTCCATTCGAGTCTTCCACAGAGAATATTTTTTTCCATCAAATATCGTACTATCCTTCTTATATGTCGTCATCTCGGATCACCTCAAGCTATTAAACTTCTTCCAAGGAACCTGCTCTGATACCAATTGTTGGCAACACGAGGGAAGACAACTAAGAGGGGGGTGAATCAGTTGTCACATAAATTTAAACTTATTAAACTTATTCTCAGATCTGATTAATAACCATGAAAGCATAAATCATTACCACATCAAAAACACACATAACATCAATATTTTTATGTGGAAACTCTGTTAGGGGAAAAAATACGGTGGAGGTTAGTCCACAAGATTATACCCTATTAAAAGTATAAAGGAATAAATGGGAATGCACATGCATTCAGGTGCACTACCTAGAGCTCACTGCTCAAATACAACAAGGCTTACTACCCAAGGAAGACACACTATCTTACAGAAAGATTCAGATTACATCCACAAGATTGAACTGAGAAAATAGCATCTACTCATGCCTAATTATAGTTCCAGTTAAGTACATAAACTCTGCTCACTCTTCTTCACACTTAACTTCTTCCTTCAAATGATTAGAACATTATTTGCACACAAGACTTGCACACTTCACTTCACATCATCATCATCATCATGCCTTCAAATGATAAAATAATCACTCATATATATTCGCAACCAAGAATAACATCATCTACAGGTCGACTTCAATAAAATATAAAATGAATACAAACTATCGGCCCAAAACATAAATAATTATTAATATGAATCAACCAAAGTCGGCCACAACATAGTGAGAACCCAAAATAATATCCTCGAACATGAAACATCTTCAAAAATTGTTCCTTGAAGATCCACAACACGCTACAATCACCTTGTCAACCAAGAACATGAAAAAACGTGAACACATAAGAGAAAATCTCCAATCATGAGTACACCATCAATGCGTACGTGCAACAAAGATAGAGCATGATCTAGAAACATCCACAAGCATCATGAATCAATAGAGAAGCATCCACAATACTTCAGTTACCAGAATCACATCATCTTCTTTCAGGAACACCAACTGAAACTTATCGTGGATAAGCTAGATATACTCAACAACCTTTGATCATCAACATACTGAGCTAGACAACATACTGAACTCCACTGCACCACTGACAACCTGCAACTTATTTTATTACAATTTTCTCAATATCCTCGACATATACAACCTCTAATGACAATAATGCCAATAGTGTTGACATTAATGACAACCACATATTAGCACCATCCAACATGATGAAGCCACAAATCAATAATTAGATAAATAAATGGTGTAAGATAAAAATAATTTTTAACAAATCTAAAATATTCCAACCAAAGATAATGAATTACCCCACCATTTAACAATATTGCTGCTAATTTTATCCAACACCCAATTACACATATGTTTTAAATAAGCATTAAGAGAGAATAATAAATTACCCTACCATTTAACAATATTTCTACTATTTTATCCAACATTCAATCCCACAATTATTTTAAATAAGCATGAAGAGATAAAGCGGTTCCCAAATATTTGATAACCTCATTAGGACCAAAAACAAATTCATCCCCTATACACAAGCCACTTAGAAAATTTTAACATCACAACATAAAATGCTACGTTTGTCTACCAACATTAGAACTGCAAGTAGCAAAGTAAATTTTAAATATCTTATCCACATTGCTAAAACTACTTTCATCCATATCAACAAAAATATGTGTCATTAACAAACTAAAGCTCAATAAAAAAATCACTAGAGGGAAAATTCAACCCTCTAATAGAAGTTCCTAAAGGACCATCTCTCAAGACATAATGAATAGCTTCAATAACATCAAAGAGATATAGGGAAAGTAAGCAACCCTATCTAATAGACCTATAGAGAGGGAATGAATCATAGAACTCGCCATTTATATAAATATAGTAGAAACATCCTTGAAGAAAACACTCACCATCCTATAAATATTTATCAAACCTCAAAGTCATAAGTATCAAAATAATAAAAGGACAATATATCATATCATAAGATTTCTCAAAATCCAATAGGGACATATTAATATTCTATTTGGAAACATTTTCCCCATGCATCCCTTCCCAACTATAATAAAATTATCAAGAATATATTTTCCTTTCATAAAATTAGATTGAAAAGGAGAGATAACATCAGGTAATATATTTTGAATACTTAAAATTAAAATTTCAACAAAAATATTATAAGATGCATTCAAAAAATTAATCAACCTCTAATTCTTAAGCTAAGTGGGTTAACCACCCTTGGGTAGAAGTTTTATTATTCATTTTTTAGTTTGAGTACCCAAGGAACGAGTATTAGTGGCTTCCTTAAAAAATTAACCAAAAAATGTATAGAATATTCAATTGTTGTTTGTTTTTTAAAAATTATTAGGAAAACTATCACAATCAAGGTCCTTCCTATTCTTCATAGAAAAATATAAGTATTTCTCTCATCTAAGGAGATATGCATATTTAAATCAATAGTGTTATTATGTTATTCTTGTTATCCTTGACACTATTCACAACAACATCATCCTTCCTCTTAGAAAATAGATTATAATAAATTTAAAAAATGTACATCTAACATTAAGTTTTTGTTTCAATAAGACACCATTCACATCAATAGTAAGGAAAATTTCCCTAACATGATTCATCTTTTAAAAGTTTGAAAAAAAAAATGCATCCCCTATCCCTAAATGCAACCACATAAATTTGGATCTATACCTAGCCCCCTATCCTTGTAGAATTAATCACAACACAAAAATTGCTTCATTATATAGCACAAAACCAAAGGGTCTACTCTAAAGATATACTTTCCACCCTAATTAGATTTTCATATAGACTCCTTGCCCTATCAACTCTAACGATGGCTTTACACTTCCCAAAGATCCTCAAAAAATTAACAATTGTCTTATCCCATCTAATAACATTAAATCCAATAGAGAACTTACCAAAATTGAAAACCCAAATATTAAGATGATACAAACCCTTAAAAGCATAGGTTATCTTAGAAGAACTTGAGAGGGGATACTTCAATTTCCATAAGATGATGGTTAGAGAAGAAATTGAACCACATTATTACCCTAAATAGAGGGAACACAAAAAAAAAATCCAACATAAACTTGTTCAACCTCGAAAACATTCTCTTATTACCTTTCTAAAAACTCAACCAAGTAAAAAAATCCCTTTGTTATCTCTTCTATGACCCAATAAAGGGTCAACTAATTTCTTCCTCATAAACTTATCCCAAAAGGTATTAGATCATTACCCTTTCATTCAAATTTACAACCAACAATCTTATCCAAACTATTCTCAAGCATGTTAAGTTCTCTCCACAAACCCAAGGAATGCATTTTAAGTTAATAGCCAACTAATTCTACAACTCAAATAATTATTTATAGCTATTAGTGGTGTAAATAGAACAAAGACCAAAAAAATTATTATCCATATTAAGTTCAACCCACACCAACTTGTAGCAATGAGAATAATTGTGATTAATAATATCCTAGCCCAATAGAGGATCAAGAAGAATGGACCAACCTCACTCATTCTCTCCTAGCCCCCTTATCATGTTTTGAAGAGAAAACAATAAAATTATGGCAAACCATCTCCCAAGAACCTTCTAAATAATGATGCAAACCAAAGCCATGAACTAGACTATTGATACCATATTTCACAATAATGGGTGCACTATCTCCTCAAGGTTCTATGAAACCCATGACAGGGCGGACTTCTTTAGTTGTGATAGTCCTTCAATATTCAAAGTTGGCATACCTCTCAAAGTTGTGGAACAACATGACCACACCAATTACAACATGGGATGATGGTATAAATGGCATCAAAAACCTTTCAAAGGTTTTGATAATCCCCAAATGCATGGGCAGACTTAAGGGCAACAACATTCAATGGAATAGTTTATGAGACAGTCATATGCAAACAATGAATAACCTTCAATACATGATAGAAGTATCAAACCAATAGTTTCTCCAAGGTGTAACATCAAATTTAGACTTGTCTCAACCTTCGCAAAGCACTAAGCAATGTTACAATGCCAAAAATTTGGTATTCAACTACAATGCAATGCCCTTGGACTGTAAATCGGACAAGAATGCAAGGACTGTCAACCATTTCCTCTCTCCATGTGCACTTTCCAAGCCTCAACTCTTGAGGAAAGTTAGAATACATCAAAATAGAGCTTTACACAAGATTTCTCGATTTGATCATGGTGGGAATGCAAGTAACAACATTTTGAAGGTTTCCTGGAACCCTAGATAGGGTCTCGAACAACTTTCACTCAAACATTGATAACTTGCTCAAATCTTGATGGATTTTTCTCAAACCATAACCAAAATAAAGTTAAGACATCCCTCTACAAGATGCAATCACCCTTAAACCTATATAGTGCAGAAAAAATCCATACAATGTGACAAAAATCAATGAAATGCAGGAAAACATAGAGAATCAATGTGCAAAGAGAGCTTCTCATTCAAAAATTTCATTCCAACCTTCCCATTCAATATTACAAGGCTTATTTGAATTTTTACAACCATATTCTAACTGCCTCTAACCATCTTTGAGTTATTGGCTTAACAAATCATCAAATTACACTCTTTTGCAAAAAGTTGCAAAAGTTGCTTGACAACTTTTTGTGCAACTTGACAACATTTGCAATTTTTCCCAACCTTGCATCTAAAGACTCAACAATGACTCCAAATGATATGACATGGCCTAAAAAGGCCTTATTACATGAAATCAGCTCTCATATGACCAAAAACCAAAAATTCACTACATAGAACCAAGGGTGCACCTAAAACCAAGGGTGCCCCTACACCAAATAACAACTTACTAAACCTCTCGCAACAAGACATTGTCTAAGTTAACTTCGGATTTGTAAAGGAATTTAACCAAACATATTTTGTTATGGGCCTTACTACCTCTTGCATTCCAACTCAATATTTTATTCAAAGCAAGACAAAAATAGGGATAAAAGGGCTACTAACATGGAGGGGGCCTTCTCATGTCACCCTCCCATTCATTTTTTCAAAGTAAGAGGGGAGAGAATTACTCTTCAACCCAACTAAAGAAGGACCAAATTTACCTTCATCTATAACACGTCACCTCCACAATTTGATGTGGTCATTATAGTCATCAAAATCCCAATCATTTAATTTATCAATCTAGTGGTTTCTATAGATTTTTGTGGTAAGGTGATATAGGGGAGGGGGGGGTTGAATGATTTGTTTGGTTTCCAAATAGTAAAGATAGCGAGGTTTCCAATCCTAAACGTTTGATGGTTCTCTAATCTAATGTTGCAGAATTGAAATGACTAAACTATCTCACACTTGAAAAAAATGAGATGACTAAACTATCCCACTTCTACTATACCAACGTGAAATCACAAACTTGAGTATTGGGAACATCATGAAAAGGATGATCAATACAAAATGGATTTTTTATTTTCCTTACAATTATGAAAGGTCGTGCAGAATTCAACAAAGTGAATGCATAACACTATAATACTAATCACAGAAGATGAATAACAAAAACTACATCTAACAGATTGACAAGAATGTAATATTAGTAATTAAATGCAACAAATCACAATAACAAAACAATAGCTAAAAGAAATACTAACTATGAATCACCTTTTTTCTGGACGAGTGGGCATGACTATCTTCTAGAGGGATCTAGACCTTAACAACTTGAATGAGATTTCCTACTTATTGGCATCCAATGGTCCCCAAAAGGGGGTGAATTATAGAGGGGAAATATTTCCTTATTTTCTACTAAGAAAAATGGAAACTACTTAATCAAGAATACAATATCCCTATAATATATTCAAGATTTATTCCTAATGCTATGATCTAGGAAATAGACTAGTAGAAGACTATTTGATTACACCATCAATCTTAACTGAGGACTGAGATAATAAAAGTGCATTTATTCAAATAGGGAGATCTTGTTGAAACAAATCACGAGGAATGTCTTCATTAGTTTAGGTGGCAGGTGAAACTGAGAGTTCCTTGCATTGATTGAGATAATATTTTTGATCTAACGAGGATTCTTCCAATCTTGGAACAAAAATTGAAATTTTATCAAACAAAGGTGGTTTTAGCTGATCTAGTGAAAATATTCTATCCATCAAGGCTTTATTGGAGAGGCGGGATTTTTAAACTCAATCTAGAGTTTATTGATTAACTCTAGAATTGACTACAATCCCTTGAACATGGAGAGATCTGGGGACTTTGACCATGAATCCTAAACTAGTTAGCCATAGAAACATGTGCATTCATGCAAAAAAAAAGGAACATATCATGTGAAAGAAAGCATTTTTAATTGCATGATCTATTTAGTCCTTGCATTAGCTAATTTTTTTATTTATCAAAGCACTAAATATACCAAGTGTCTTAGAATAGGGATTTAAATGTCTTAAAAAATAATTCAAACAACATGACTCTATACCAATAATTTTCCCCCTACTAGAATTAAGCCATGTCCTCATGGCTAAAGTTGTATGGCCACATTGTTGGCTCAGTGTTCTCTTTCCAACCATATAGAATATTCATAGTACTCCCAATTGTATTCCTCAAAATCCCTACCAACGTCTGTATAATCTTGAGTACGGATGACTCTTCCAAGCCACCATTTCATCACGTTTTGAGGTACTTAACCCAAGGATGTAACTAGTGGTGCAAAAATGATGATGAGTGGTGGTTGGAATTTTTGGAGTTGATTCATCAACCCTACAGCTCCCAAAGATCACCTACAATCAAACACTTGCCAAGAAAGAGAGAATAGAAAATTTATGGAGGCCAAGAGCTATTGATCCAAAAAAGCATGAATCATTATAAATGTGTATCTTAATGATTATACAATAAAGAATCCTTATAAAAGGATAATATACCTAGAAACTCTAGGTGAGGATAAAATAAGATCATGACATGTGTCTTCGTCCTATGACATGAGAAATAAAAAGGACATGAACTAAGTAAGCTTAAGTAACTAGAGTGAAAAGGGGCCTAATACTTAAGTAAATAATTAATTGGGAAATACATTTTACTCTAACACCCCCTCTTAAGTGAAACTTAGGGAAAATCGCAAAAAATTAAAGAAGAATGTATGAAAATAAAATGATGGGTCCCAACAACAAGGACTGGTGAGGTACCTTTGTACAAATGAAAAATATCTCTCATAACCAAAGAAGAAAGGAGAAAACCTCATAGGGAAAACTCCTCTCCAAAAAGAGAAAAGTAAAAGTGAAGGTCTAAGAAGCCTCCAAACAAAATTGTCCCAAAAAGACTAGGAACAAAGGATGAACATGAAGAATACCACTAAAGTAGGAAGAAGTTGCAAACATTGTCGAAGAATGATTTCCATAATGTTGAAAGAAGAACCTCCTCTAAAATCAAGATAAAGATCAGGTTCAAGAAGACAAAAATCTAAATGAGTGACCCCAACGACACTACTCAACCAATAAACAGATGATAAACCAAGGAAACAATCTGAAATTCAAAGATACATATGGAATATAAATTTGTATGAGTGACCCCAATGACACTACTTAACCAATGCATGAAAATTGCAAGTCAAAAATATAGGTACCAATAGTCTTAAGAAAATGATCAAATAAAGATGGAAAGTTGCCTCCACAAAATAGGAATACAAGAGTGTCTATATTGTAAATGTTCCATCTCACTAAAATGCATGGGTAACCAGTTGCTACATTCGCTTACTACATAGAAACAAGAACTAGATACATAGCTCACTTCAAATTGAAACCAAGGAAGCATTAGCACCAACGGTATGATACCCCCCATAATGTGGAAAAGGGATAGATATGAAAAGTCCATTGAAATTAAATGTCAAAATGTAGTGCATGAACAAGAACTAGCTACATCAAATGGTGCATGAAGAATTACCAACAACTAAAAAGGAGTGTGCAAAAAAGGCACACTCGCATGAAGGTAGACAAGGTTGTGATTGCAAATAAGAGGCTCACAAAAAAACCCCATGGCACTTTATAAAGTAGTGCAAGTACAATAATGACACAACATGATGTGCAAGATCCCAATAATATATGTACAATGTTGAGGCACTTTATTTTAGTGTGTTTACATATGAGAAGTTCTTACAATAGAATCTCACAATATCCAAAAAATACCACATGCTGAAAATACAACTCTCTGACAGAAAATGAGGAAATTGATAGCACCATGACAAAGTACAAGAAAAATCATGAATTTTTTTTAAAAAAAGGGAACCCAAAAAGGAGTTTGGATGCAAAAGATATGGCCCATCAACGTCTCTAAAATGAGGATTGCACAACAACAACATTGAGAAAACTGATTTCTAGAAAAAAATCAAAAGTCAAAACTAGAAACTACCTACACCACTACAAAGAGCATGAAATTCTACCTTGTTTAAAAAAAAAATCACTAAAAAAGGCCATCGTATGGCCAAGATATCACCTCTAGAAGACGGAGTGCAAAAAGAAAAAAACCCAACAGAGAGGGGTAGGGCTAGGCAAAAAGGCATCTCTGCCAAATTTGAAAAAAAAACACCTCCAAATGTGGAGATCCACTAAGTTGAGAGCCCCTGCTAAAAAAAAACCTCCAGGCACAAAAACCAAGGTGGGTACAAGTGTATTTATTGCATGAAGAATGTATTAAAAAATACATTTATTTGCTTGTTTTTATTTTGAAGTTACAAGGCAGAAAAAAAAAACTATTATTTTTTTATAAGAAAAAATATTTATTTATTTATTATTTGTAAATATACTTGTATTGATTATAAAATAAAATGTTACATTTCAACACAAGTTTTTGGCAAAAAACCAGACCACCCCTGAACCACCCACCACCACCAAGACCCGACACAACCACCAAACTAGACAAGACAAAACCCATCATCGATAACAGACCCCTTGATAACAACCACCCTAAACCTCCCAAAAAACTCATACATTCGCCAATTGTGCCAAACAACTAAACCAAAACCAAAGAGACAAACCAGTTACTCCACAAAAAGAACATTGTCTGCAACCAGGAAGTCTCTGAAGAAACAACACCAATCAACACCACCAGATGACACCAAAATCAGGTAATATTTTAAGAAAATCAAGCCACACCTTGCCTGTTCACGATTCCTCTGAAGTGCCTCCCCTTTGATATCCAAAATGAACGGATATAATTTCACCCATTCACTAGGAATCAAAGCATGCATCAAGTCTCTAGGCCACAAAACCCCAACACCCGGCTTAGCAATGATAATAACGTCCATTGCACCCTCCAACAAATTTTCCCATACCAACTGCCTTGCCATGAGCATCACCATGGCCCTCGAAACCTCCAAGTCCAAAAGCACTGCAAGAAACCTTGTTGCGATGTCCGCATTCATCCACCACCTCTCAGTTGTGTTCATAAAATCTTCTCCCAAAAGCACTTCCACCGCTCCCAGCACCAACTCGTCCCAAACCTTGAAAACATACTTCAAACGCCCATATCGAATTCTCCCATAGAAGGCCCACAATTTCCTTCCAAACGACAAGCTAATTGGGGACTCCATCACTTTGGTTGATGGAATTGAGGAACACCACAAGCCCAAAGGCAATTTAACCCGCAACATGCTATCATTTGCACATTCCACACTGCCCCGTCCTTCGATAAGTGATCCCATTAATGAAGCCATACAATTGGCCAATGCAAACACCCGACCACCTTCCTACATTTAAGTCTTGCCACCACCCAGCTAAGCCGCTCTAGACAAGCTTATGTCGTCATCCTTCCCCACGACGACACTAAATCTAGAGTCGCCCACTTGGTAGCCATGAAATTTAAAATTTTTATTTTTATAAAATTATATTAAAAAAAATAAAGGGCGACGAAGGGGGGGGCAATGTCCGTTTTGGCTCAAAATGCTCCAAAATTTCCGCTACCCTCTGGATCTCAAAAAAAAAACTACTTCAAACCCTTGTATATTTGACCGTCCAAATCAAGCCAAACAAAAGGAAAATTTTGACTTTTTTGGCAACTTTGAATCTAATAGAAGACTCTATTTTGCTCTAGGATGCACCAAATGATAGCTCAAGAAAAAAATCTCTCAAAAAGGAGAGGGGATTACAGATCTGGAACTCTAATACCATGTTGGAGTTGATTCCTCAACCCTATAGCTCCCAAAGATCACCTGCAATCAAACACCTATCACAGAGAGAGAGAATAGAAAAGCTATAGAGGCCAAGAGCTATTGATCTAAAAAAGGAATCATTATGAATGTGCATCTTAATGATTACACAATAAAGAACCCTTATAAAAGGATAATAAACCTAGAAACCCTAGGTGAGGTAAAACAAGATCATGATATGTGTCCTCATCCTATGACATGATACAAAAAAAGAACATGAACTAAGTAAGATTAACTAACTAGAGTGAAAAGGGACCTAATAATTAAGTAAATAATTGATTAGGAAATACCTTTTACTCTAACAATAATCTCATACCAATACAATCCTACTATTGCTCTTGAATTAAAATAATAAGTTACCTTGCCCTAGTTAGATTTCATTGAAGGTTGGTTGGTGAAATTGGTTCATGTTGGCATAGGGGTTTTGTTATGGTACCCTATTTTGTAATATAGGAATTGGGTGGTCAGTGGAAGGTACCTTCATGGTTCTGAAATGTTGCAATGCTTGATCAAAGAGTTCAAACATACTGAGTAGTAATTTTGGGTTGATAAGCTAAAGCTCTAAAATCTTTGATGAAGTGGATTGTCTTAGGATATTCATGTCACATAGGGATGCCCAAGGATCTTTGGTCTTCCCAATATTCCTCCATCGTTTTACCCCACACATTTTTCTTTTGTAATAGGGAAACAAATCCTTGAAGTTTTAACTCACCTGCATATAGATTAAGTGTAGAAAAATCATGGTACTCCTCGAGGAACCCATGTTAGAAAAACTTACATATTTGATCACAAATATTTGGAGCACTCTTCAAATAGCTTTCCATAAACTCAACATCATTTTCAAATTCTATTGGAAGCTTGGAATAAATTTACATGAGTTTCCACTTTAAAATTTGTTCACGAAGGAATAATGTATACATACCAAAGGGTTTGCACATGGAAAAGAGTATTGCACCAATTTCACATGTTTGAGAAATATGTGCATCTATTGTACTTTTGTCCTTTTTTAGGGCCTCCAAATCTTTCTAGAGCTAAGTTTTTTTTTTTGTAACCATATAGATTTGAGTGATAGGAAGTGCATTAGTGGAGGAAAATATGTTTGGATACCCACATCTTGTATGGCTAGGGGTGTAGGTCCTCACCAAGAAAAATCTACAATTTTCTCATCTTTAGAGCATTTTTGGCTAGGGCTTGTGTCAATTCTTGTTGCAATTATTTAATAGATGTGGCATGGGTAGCTACACCTTTATCTACTTTTTCTCATGCTTCTTACAAGTCATTTTATTTGGTTGGAAATAGTTGATTCATTTCAAGGAATTTCTACTTGCATTCCTATAATTCCTGCTCTTCTTGAGATAAGGCAAGAACCTGAGTAATTTGGGTATCTTCTTCAAGATCTAGCATAGATTTTCTCATAGGTTGATTTCCCTCTCTTTGAGAGGTATTAGAGGGATATTTTTGAGGCACGAAGCGACCAGAAGAGAGGCTACCCAAGATCTCAGCAAGCTTCGTGGTTTTTGTAGCTCATCTTTTTCCTCCTTTTGGAGCCTAAGTCGATGGCATCTTTGATTTTGACATGTCGTAGGGGTAGATTGTTCTACTTGTGCTGCTATGAAGGCATATTTTTTCATCATCCTATAGATAATTATAGGAGGCTCTTGATCTATCCATAGTTGAGCAAAGACACGGGTTGTTGGTACTTTTGAGGTTGAAGTCAGAGGCTCATTTTATAATTTTTTCTTTTGGTTTCAGGAGCTTGGCTCTAGAGGAATCCCTCCCATTTCTATTGCCCATCCTCCTATTGGAGGAAGTGGTTCTTAGTAATGATATGAATGATCCCATGATGACTTATATGACCATTGTGGTGGTGAACTCTTATGATCATGTTATGTAGGAAATTACACAAAAACATAGGAAAATTGATAAGGGGCAAGGGCCAAGCACCACCATGGTGAAGATGGGAAAGAATTTGCATACCTAGGCCAAGGATGGTGTTGTATTGGGAATCACAAGTGAAATGTTTAATTGCCTAGATGACAATGGTGGACCACGATTCAGGGAGACTAGAGTTTTCTATACCCTTAGCTCTACCTTTTCTAACCACATTCCTGGGCATAGGTTTTGGAGGCACATAGAGTGCTTAAATTAATTCCTCATATGATGCTAAATTGTGTATCTCGACATGGGTTATTGATATGTGGACACCTTTTACCACAAAAATTTATTTCATAATTTTGTAAAAATCCTCCACCAAGTCTAGCTCGTATCCTTTGAACTTCAACAAGAATTTCAACCATCTAGCCTATGCAAAAATAGTTTCATTGGGCTTGTCAATGGTGATGTTTTCGATCTCAACCTTTCATTTGTATCCCATGGTGTCAATCACAGAGCATATTGTGACTCAACATTGGAGATAGTTTCGGCAATTGGCACCTGAGAGCAATGGAGAGATGATTATAGGAATGGTGGAAGGAAAAGGTGGTGACAGAATGAGGCAAAAGAAAAGGAAATGCAAGTAATATCATTATGTGCAAATTTCATAAAAGATGACATGTCATTGAATTTGATCGTGCAATTGGTGAACTCAAGGAGTGGTGTGACAATGATGGGAAGTTAAGCACACATGAGCAATTGTAAGTAAATTTGGAGGACATAATGGAATCTTATCATTTACTTGTGCCTAGTCAAGGCTCATGCAATTTTTCTACTTGCACAAGTATCTAATGTATGGATGTAACTATCTAGAGCATGAGTGTTGAATGTAATGCCTCGCCAAGGAACCCCAGAGGACAATCACCAACATGACTAAATAATGGAACATTTTTTTTTAGAGAACAACAATGATCTGCATAATATAACACACAATCTCATCCTAAGTCCTCTAAGGTTCCATGACTATGATACTAACATATCCTTAATCAAGAACAAGAATTATTTCATTAACCATGATTTATCTAACAATCAAGAGTTCATTTTAATCCATCTCATTAAATGATTCTAAAATATACATTTCCATAACATGTCATCAAATAAACAACATTAAAGATCATTTATAAATAACTAACAGATATATATATATACAAATTCCATTACAAGAGAATACATCATAATCTGATACATCGTTGTATTGTTTACAATAATGCTTCCCAAAATACAATTGGGAAGAATACATCAAATTACAATCAATAGAACATTTGATTTACAATCCAATACAAAAGCATGAAGGATTATCTTCTCGAACTGGTACATGAGCTGGAATCCGCTATACAAGGTACAACCTCCACGCACACAAACAAGCATCAAGGGAAACCCAATGGAGGAAAAAGCACCAACCTCCCAACCATGTGGAACCCTAAGGTCCACCCCCTGTGCTAGGAGATAACATAATGTCCCACTACAAACAAACAAAAAGGAAGACGATAGGCTAACATAAACAAGTCTGAACATGGCTCCAACACAACACTGCAACAACATGAACATCACGCATATGCATACATCGCTTCCAGAGGCATTCACACAAAAGAAAGGGAAAACATAACTAGGGAATGCTAGACTGAAATAGGGAAGAGTGTCATTGCATGGTCCTAGCATGGGTTGTCCTGGAAGTCTCTCACTAGACCCCGACCCCCATTTATGGTTGTCCTGGTATACCTCTCACTATGTCCCGACCCTATAGGGTGACACTTGTCAAACCAACATTCCTTTCATGAGGACAAGGAATTTGGTCTTGCCAACCAGGCCTTCTCAACCCATTCTTATCCTAAACGAGCACTACAGGCATGGGTGAGGCATCCATTATCTTGTTTATATAAAAATTACCCATCCCCCCAATTCATTATTTAGGTTATCACTAGATTAAGAAACTCTCCAATGGGTTTTCTTAGTCACCACTTTGGGATTTGACCCCCATTGAGAGCCACTCCCCCTACTTCCAACTAGTAGACCCTACACAACAAGCAGGGAAAAAACCATCACACACACTTAAGAAAATCACAAGAAACTCACACTCATATCAAGGCATTGACCATCTCGCTCACATATCGCAATCACAAGAATGTATACCCAGTGCAAGGCATAGATCCTCTTGCACACATCTCAACACATTACAACCACTTCCATATGAAACAAACATAAAACTCATGTAAGCAAAAATACTCCCTCCTAACCTTTGGAATCCAACCTTAATCCACTTGCACAAAATACTTCCACTTAAACAATAACCCAAAATCATCTTAATTTCACTAATCAAACCATTAATTAAAACAAGACACAAATAACCAATGCAACCATGAATTCAACATATATTAAAAAATCATCCATTAAATGATTATGAAAGAAATAAACATTTAAAAAGGGGTCATCAACTCATTAAAATAAATCCTTCAATTACCCTAATATAATTACAACAATTTATTTATTTTTCTATTTATTTATTTTCAATTTACTTATCTACATAACCAAATAATTATAAGGAAAAAATATTCCTTTCTAACACCATAAAATATAAACATATATACATATACATATACATATATAAATATATGTATATATGTATACATATATATATATACATATATCTATATATACACACTTATATCGGAATATATTTATATTTATATATATATATATATTTATATATTTATATATGTGCATATATCATAATTGAATGTTGTTTTTTTAATATAAGAATCAGATTTTACTGAGGTTGTTAGCTCTCAAAAACACAGGTTTGAACCATGAAAGGTTGCCAAGATTTCACAACGTTTCAGGGTAACAGACAAGGCCAAATGAATTGAACCTTCTTCTCTTCAGGTACTGCTAGACCTAGGCAGGTATGCCTATAGCGATGAAGCAGACTTGACCTTTGTTTATCTCCTAAAGCAATTTACCCACACTGGAAAATAGGAGTGGATAAATGAGTCTAAATTTGGTATAAATTGTATAAGCAATATCAAGGAAAAAATATAACATGTTTATATGAAAAACTAAATGAAACCAACAACAAAATGGTAGAGACTAGTGCCTTATTGGGTGCACAGAGTCAAATAAAAATCTGAAATGAGTAACTTCTCTCTGGCAGAAATTCAAATTGTTTGGCATATAGGTTTTAAGTTTATAACTGGTATAAACATGCAGGAATATGACTACTAAGTTCTTCTTAATGATCCAAATGGGATTCATTAATTACTATGATTGATTAAAAGGACTTAATCTTTCTTTGAAAGAACCAATTAATCCAATCACACAGATACAGAAAATGTGCCCTGATAAATTGAAGTATATCCTTGACATATCAGTTTAAATAACTAGAAAACACCAACTTTGTAGGCAACATCAGCAATGCTTTCAATTAATACAGCAAACAATTGAAACTAGAAAAATGCCGCAGAATCAAACGATTTCCATTTACATCTCCATTATTTCTTACATGCCTCATAGTCTCATACAAAAACCATTCTATTTTCTATATTTTCTATTCACAGTCTGTCTAAAAAAAACCCATTCGCTGTCCAAAGTAAGTATTTATACATCAGCTACTTGAAGAGTCGCGTCCCTTCATATTCACATCTCAGGAAATCCTTACATTTGGGACTTTACCACTATTCTTTGGACTTCCGCAAAGACATCACATAGTCTCCCCGACGTTCTGAGTCTCTCTGACCACCAACAAGTTACATATCACATTGATATCCTGCAGTCATACCGACACTTCGAGTCTTCCCAACAATCAATATATCACATATCGCTATGGAGTCATGCAGTCTGATCGACGTCCTGAGTTTCACCAATAGCTGACAGTACCTTTACTTCCATCGCCAAGTTATCTTGTAGTCCCACCAATGTTCTGAGTCTCCCCAACTACCACAAATTTTATATCGCTTTGATATCATGTAGTTTCATCGATGTGTTGAGTCTCACCGATAGTTGTCCCTTCAATCATGAGTGTATCACTGTGACATAACAACTTTCCTGTCGATGAAGCAACATTCGATATAACTCTCCTAGCTCTCGCCGATGAAACCTATCTCGTCGAACGTATCTCCAAGTCAAAATCTTGTCGATGTGACATAGGGGTTGGTAAGACTCCCTAACTTCATTCCGGTAGCAACAATAGGACCCACCTCCTGCTTTATCGGCGAGACCAAACAGATGTTGTGAGACATTACACCGACGGCTGTTGTCTCTGGTCGATATAGTCTTTTGTGCTTCAATTGGTAAAACTCTTAGGTGCTCAATATGACTCACTCTGATGACGATTTTCTCACCAATATGTCCCTATGTCTTCGATTGGTGAGACACAAATGTGATTGCCATGACTTATTCTGACAACCATTGTTTTTTCGATAGGACCCCTGTGTCATTGAGACTACAAACTATATCATGCCGATGTGTACTACCAAATGAAATAACATCGGTAAGTCTCTCCCGATGTCTTGCCGATAGACTGCAAAAGACACACGTTAGTATAAAATGCTTTATGGATCGGGGAGACCCTCACCATCTCTTGCAGATATGATTTATACTTTCAAATGCTCAAGGATAAATGAATTCTATGAGACCAAATGATGAAAACCAACTAATGCATGGGAAAAATATTATGCAAAGTGGATTCATGAGCTTATGGCATGGACATTTTTGGAAAATCGAGAGCATATGCAACTATAAAATTTTCCAAAATTTTACAGTCCTAACGGTGGCTTCGTCTGGGGATGAATGATTGTGAGATCATTGCAAGGATCCAAATTTTAGGGTGAGCAGACCAAACTTTCAAGGCGATAGACCAGTGAGCAGGATGAAATGAATGGAAATGGAGATGAACAAGACCCTAAACTACTATACATGGAAAGATTTATTTTAAAAGAAGGAATATCAGGATTGTCCATGTACTGGAAATTCATGTTCCTTTTATTTCCTAAACTACCATGCATGGAAAATAATTTTTAAGAGAATTGTCAAGAGTTGTCCATGCACTGGCAACCCTTAATCCTCTGCATAGCTCAAGAGAAAAAATGCTTCAAGAATTGCCCATGTACAAGCAACTCTTGTTCTTCACAAGTCATATTTTGCAAGTAATACAAATCTTCACCTTTCTTGCCAACAACAACAAAGGGTCCTAACCACAAGGCTTCGAATTTCCCATGTTTTCCCTTCTCCTGACACCTTACATTCCACATTAACACCATATCACTTTCTTTAAATTTTCTATCTTTTGCTTTTCTATCAAATAAGTACTTCATTTGTTCCTACAACTTCACATTTTGGTTTTGAGCTACTCTTCTTATCTCATCAAGCTTTGACAGCTGCTCCATTCTTTCTTCCATTGGTTCTAGAATATCTATATATTCCTAAAGGATAAATTTGTAAATTGGTAATAAATTATGTAAAAGCATTCTAGCTTGTGTTCCATATACCAACTCAAATGGGGATTTTCCAATTGCCTTTTTCACAGTTATCCTATCAACCCACACAGCCAATCTCAATCTTGAATCCCAAGCCTTCTTATTCCCTCCTAGCATTCTCCTTATAATTTTCAAAAGACTCTTATTGCTAGACTCTGCTTGACCATTAGCTTGTAGATGGTAAGGAGCTGCATGAGAAACAGTGACACCATATTCATTGCAAAAATCTTTAAACTCATCAGATCTGAAACACATCCCATTAACAGTAATCAATCTTAATGGTGTACCAAATCTGGTAACAATGTTATCCATTAAAAAATTGATCACAACTTTACTTGTTGCCTGCTTGGTTGGGACTGCTTCCACCCATTTAGTGAAATAATCAATAGCTACTAGTATCCATTTATGTCCTCCACTTGATTTCTCTTGTATCTCACCAATAAAATCAATACCACACTAATGAAAAGGGGTGTCAATCTACAAAGGTCTGAGTGGTAAAGCTCCCTGATACTTCAGTTTCCCTGAGAACTTCTGGCATGCTTCACATCTTCTCACATATGAAAAGGAATCATTAAAAACTTTTGGCCAGTAATAACCTACCTTGAGAATCTTATGTGCAGTTGTCTTTGCAGAATAATGGCCTCCACATACCCCTTCATGCATCTCTCTCAAAACATGCTTGGCCTATGACTCATCAAGACAAAGCAACAACATCCCATCCCTGTTTTTCCAAAATAAATCACCTTCCATAAACACATATTTTGATGCTTGCAGCTTCAAGGTTATTCTCTGATTATCACTTAATCCTTCAGGGCACTTCATGTATCTGAGGTAATGCATGATATATGTATACCAAGGAGTATTCTCTATACTTGCAACTACACTTCCTTCATCTTCTGCATTAAAAATTTGGTTTGCTTCAACATTTGTTTCTACCATTAACTTGGCCAAACCCTGACCTCTTACTAACTTGGTGATTTGTATTTCCATATTGAATTCTTGAATTTTATTAATCCACCTGCATCTCTTTCCTGTTACTTCTGACTGTGTCAACATATCTTTAATAGCTGCATGAGGGACATAAGCAGTCACTTTAGCTCCAACAAGATACGGTCGAAAAGCTTTTATGGCTTTCACCAGTGCAAACGCTTGTTTCTCCATTATATCATATTTCAATTTTGACCCCTGCAATGACTTACTAAAAAAAGACATAGGCTGCTCATGACATTCCTCATTCTTATGTAACATAACAGCAACAATAGTGTGCATTGAAGCAAATGAAAATATCTGAAAAGGTTTTGCAAAAATTGGAGATTAAGGACAGGAGCTTCCTTAATGGCCCTTTTGATGGATATAAAAGCTTCCAATGCCTCTGCAGTCCATTCTATCTTTTGTCCCTTCCTCAACATCTTTGATATGGGCTTCACAATTTCAGCAAAATTAGATACAAATCTCCTAACAAAATTGATTTGTCCAAAGAATGATTGAATAGCTTTGACAGTCTTAGGAATAGGGATTTTATCTATTTCCTCAACCCTCTCAGGATCTATTCTAATTCCCTCCTTTGACACAATATGTCCTAAGAGTCTTCCTTCTGTGACTACAAAATGACATTTTTTAGGATTCAGACTGATACCATACTCCAAAGCTTTGATAAATATTTTTTCAAGATGTTCTACATGGTCTTCAGCCCTTTTTGAATAAGCAGTAAGGTCCTCTTGATACACAACCATGATAGCATTAATCAAATCTGCAAATGCTACGTCCATAGCTCTTTAAAAGGTTGCACCTGCATTTGTGAGACCAAATGGCATTCTCATATACACGTATGTTCCCCATGGGGTTGTAAAAGTTGTCTTGTACAACTCAGATTCTTTTACTTTGACCTAATTATAACCAGAGAGCCCATCCATCATAGATAACAACTCACACCCTGTTACTTTGTGTAATACAGCTTCCATATTAGGTAGAGGATAATTATCCTTAAGAGACGCCATGTTTAAATTTTTGAAGTCCACACATAATCTGATATCCATGTTCTTCTTCCTCACAGGAACCAGGTTCAAAACCCATGTTGAATGCCTAATTGGTTTGATAATACCCCCATCTCTAAGCTTTACCAATTCCTCATGCATTTTTGGTTCCAATGTTGGGTTAATAGGTCTTTGTCTTTACCTAAATGGCTTTGCATCTGGCTTCAACGGGATTTCATGTTGAAACAAATCTTCCCTGTATGCCTTGATATCTTCATAAGACCATGCAAACACATGTTTATATTTTCTCAATAATGCAATCAACATTCTTCGAATTGTTGGGCTTATTTTCTTTCCAATATATACCTTTTTTTGTGCCAATTAAGTCCCTAAATTGATTTCTTCAATGTCCTCTCTTATGACTGGTATTTGTTTCATAAGGGATCGATCATTCCCATTATACACCCTCTCCAATGCTACTATCCCTTTGGGAAGCTTATTAGTTTTAAGCTGTAAGACCTCCTTCCCAAATACTGTCTGCTTTCCATCTGCTTCTTCTACAAAAGCATTAAAATCAATTTCTTGAGCTTCATATTGATCTATACAATGAAGAAACTTCAATAGGTCAGTATCATCACTAAAAACCTACCAACTATATATATTATCAGGCACAACAGGTCTTGCTTTGAATTCAATCTGAGACACTACAGCCAATGTGATATCATCTCTCCTTAATGCTACATTGGCTAAAAAGTCTTCCATTATGTTCTTCGACCTCTCAATCCATTAAATGGAGAAAGCATCAAATAATTCAATTGTATCCCATGCAGCATTCTTGTACTGCTTCAGCCTCTTGTGTTTTGCTACATATTTTGATTTAATTTGAGAAACAACATGCTCAGAATCCCCTAGAACAGCTAGCATCTTGATCTTATGTTTTACAGCCATATTCAATCCTATTAGTAAAGCTTCATATTCTGCTATATTGTTTGTGCATTCAAATGCTAGAAAAAATGAATATTTAAAAGTAACTCCTTCAGGGGAAACAAACACTATTCCTGCTTTGTTACCTTCTTGGCTGCAAGCTCCATCAAAGTACATTTTCCACACGCCATCACTTTTTTTTGCAACATGCTTATCAATTGGATCAATATTGACTAATTCTGGTTGAGCTGGTTCTATCTTAAAATTCCCAAGATCCATATCACAAAAGCAATTGACTTGATTTTGAGGTACACAATATACAATTGGGTTCATCCTTGGCTCCCTATACAATTTTACTTCTTGACCGTTCACTGGAATTGTTGCATAAGATAAATCAAATTGAAGATTTCCCCCAACTGCGGTCGTCCATCATCTTGATAGAAGCATCCCAAACTAAGGAGTATCAATTACTATTATATCTATACTGTAGGCCATCTAAGGATAAGTAGCTAATTTGATTTCAACATCTTTCATAACACCTACCACTGGAACAGGCCTACTATCCATTGCATAGCACTTCCCTTCATTAGTATCTACCCACATACCAAGTTGTTTCATAACTCCAATTGGCATGATATTGATTGCAGCGCCATAGTCTATCATGCAATTCCTCAACAATTTGTTATTTATAAGAAGTGTGGTGAAAAAAGGTTCAACTTGTGGGGAATTTACCAATACATTACTTAAACACACTTCTGGGATAGTCTCCTTTTCTTGTTTATTAACTGTTCTAGTGGCTATTTGATTTTTAGAATTTGCACTTTTCTCATTTCCATTTGATATCAATTGTATTGCACTGTCTCTATATTCCTTAATTCTCATCATCTCAAGTAGTGGAATAGACATTTTTACCTGAGATAAAGCCTGAGAGAAATTGAATGAAGAGCCCTCTACCTTATTCATCTTCTTTTGTTCTAACGTTTCTCCTTTGAATTCTTCCTTTTGGACAGTCTTCTTCTCTTCTTTGTATGATTCTCTATTCTCCTCCTTCTGGGCAAGCATTCGTTTGTTCTCATTATGACACTCATCTTTTGTTTTCTTCAAAACCCCTGGCGTCACTTGTTTGTCCTTCATAAATATACCCCTGGGAACGTTTTCCTTCTCATTCACTATCCTGTTTCTCAACCAGTACTTGCTCTTTTCTTATTCGACTGTAGCAATGGTTAGCCTCCTTATTTCCTCTTCAGTAGGTCTCCTTATATTGCATTTCGTAGGCACCTCAGCAGAGTGATATTCTAGAAGATTGCCTTCAGAATCAGAAAAAACTTGCTATTCAGCCATGTGGACATTACACCTCTGATTCAAAACATCATACTCACAGCCTTCATCTTCTAAAGATAAATATCCATCCTCATCAGGGTGAAAATTATTCGAGGTCAAATACACTGTGTGATCCTCTCCATTGTCGCCCACTAACATTCCTTCTTCTTGCATTTCTTGAGCTACAACACAATAATCTAAGGAATGTGGCTTATCACAAGTTTCGCACCAAAGATTATTATTTACCATATATGCACCCTTCTTCCTTAATGGATCAGGTGTTTCCTTGTTCCTAGGTCTATCAATTACAGGTTTTCCATCTTTCCAATTTGTATTATAAGGCATATCATGTAACCTAGGCCTCTCACTTCTATACATGTTCTCCTGTTTGTACTGATAATTATTTACTTGTTGAGGAGCCCTAGGATTATCTCTCCTACTGATCATCCCAGCAACTTTCTTGTTGTTTTCAATAGTTAATGCTATCTTCTGGGCTTTAGGTAAATCTCTTGGAAACCTATTTCTTAGTTCATACCCTTTTTTTGGATCAAATGCTTTCAAATAGACACTCAATGTTGTTGAGTCTAGCAACTTTGACCCCAGTGGTATCTTATTTTGCAGTTTGTTAAATCTCCAGTTAAAATCATAAATTGACTCGTTCTAATTTTTTTGAATTCTCACTAATTCATGAAAAGCAACATCTAGTGCACATAGATTTCCATACTGTTCAAGAAATTGATCCTGAAATTCTTGGATAGAATTAATAGAAGTTGTTGGCAGGCTATTGAACCAATCCCTAGCTTCTTCGGTGAGTGACATCATGAACAACCTCATATGTAAGTCTTCATATGGTATATCCAAATCTTGGATAAAAGCATTAAAAAATTTTAAATGATCTTCAGCAGTAATAGCACTACTCCCTGTAAATTTAGGAACAAGACTCCTCCAACTGCTATCCATGGGGTAAGGGTATAATTGAAACCATGTCAAATCAAACTGTCTGATCATTGTTGTATATTGTTGAGGGGGAGGGTTATGCATGTGTTGATATTGGTACATTGGATTATTGTATTGTGTATGAAGATATGGCACATATTGCTGACCATGACATGGTGTGCATTTGTATGTTGTGTTGCACTATATGGTGGATAGTTTGGCTACTTGTATTGATTTCCAATCTGATTCCAAGGAGCCTTTGGTTGATATGAAGACCCTACATTATTGTTTCCTTGTTTATGAGGCGGCACATACTTTGAAAGATTAGCTTCCTGAGCCTTAATTTGGATTAACTGTAATTTCAAGTCTTGGATTGCTTTTATCATTTGGATCTTTTCCTGTTCAGCTTTTTCTCTTTCTACTTCTTGTTTATGAAACTCGAGTTGTGCTTCTACTTCTTGATGATTTGAGAACTCATAGTTTTCTTAAGGAATTACATGATCAATAGGCTCACTTTGATTACCCTCCATCCTTTGATCATATTCATGTTGATATCTGATTCGTTCAGCTTCGAGTTTAGCATCAAACTCTGCCTGTTTCTAAGGATTATAAAAAGGATTTCTTTGTTCTTTAGGGGTACAAGGTTCTGCACTTGAATTATCTTTCCATGTATCATAACGGTCATATGTCTCACAATTTGGTCTTGATACTTTGTCTTTGTTCGTTATGCACATGTCATCCTCTTTCTTCTTACCCTTATCATCCTTATCACCCTTATGTGTCCATTTATTGTTGCCAGTAGGACCTCCAGAAGGACCTTCATTGTATTGGGATCTTCTACCATTCATGTTGAATTGATGCAGTGGATTTGTTAGCGTCGCCACTCACTTTGTGAAAAGTGAGAAAAATGAAGCTATTCTTGATTTTATTCCCCAGTGGAATCACCTTTTCAGAAACTTCTTAAGTTATGATTTTTTCTTTAATGAATTTGTATGATGATCATCAACCGGATAACCTGCAATAAGTCCCCAGCAGAGTTGCCAATTTTTTAGCTCTCAAAAATGCAGGTTTGAACCACGAAAGGCTGCCAAGCTTTCACAATGTTTTAGGGTAATAGACAAGGCCAAATCAATTGAATCTTCTTCTCTTCAGGTGCTACCAGACCTAGGTAGGTATGCCTATAGCAATGAAGTAGACTTGACCTTTGTTTATCTCCTAAATAAATTTACCCACACTAGAAAATAGGAGTGGATAAATGAGTCTAAATTTGGTATAAATTGTATAAGCAATATCAAGGAAAAAATATAACATGTTTATATGAAAAACTAAATGAAACCAACAACAAAATGGTAGAGACTAGTGCCTTATTGGGTGCACAAAGTCAAATGAAAATCTGAAATGAGTAACTTCTCTCTGGCAGAAATTCAAATTGTTTGGCATATAGGTTTTAAGTTTATAACTAGTATAAACATGCAGGAATATGACTACTGAGTTCTTCTTAATGATCCAAATGGGATTCACTAATTACTATGATTGATTAAAAGGACTTAATTTTTCTTTGAAAGAACCAATTAATCCAATCACACAGATACAAAAAATGTGCCCTGATAAACTGAAGTATATCCTTGACATATCAGTTTAAATAACTAGAAATCACCAACTTTGGAGACAACATCAGAAATGCTTTCAATTAATACATCAAACAATTGAAACCAGAAAAATGCCGCATAATCAAATTATTTCCATTTACATCTCCATTATTTCTTACATGCCTCATAGTCTCATACAAAAACCATTATGTTTTCTGTATTTTCTATTTGCAATCTGTCTAAAAAAAACCCATTCACTGTCCAAAGTAAGTATTTATACATCAGCTACTTGAAGAGTCGCGTCCCTTCATATTCACATCTCGGGCAATCCTTACATTCGGGCCTTTACTACTATTCTTTGGACTTCTGCAAAGACATCACGTAGTCTCCCCGACGTTCTGAGTCTCTCCGACCACCAACAGGTTACATATCGCATTGATATCTTGCAGTCATACCGACACTTCGAGTCTTCCTGACAATCAATATATCACATATCGCTATGGATTCATGCAGTTTGATCGACGTCCTGAGTCTCACCAATAGTTGACAGTACCGTTACTTCCATCGCCAAGTTATCTTGTAGTCCCACCGATGTTTTGAGTCTCCCTGACTACCACAAATTTTATATCGCTTTGATATCATGTAGTTTCATCGATGTGTTGAGTCTCACCGATAGTTGTCCCTTCAATCACGAGTGTATCGTTGTGACATAACAACTTTCCTTCCGATGAAGCAACATTCGATATGACTCTCCTAGCTCTCGCCGATGAAACCTGTCTTGCCGAACGTATCTCCAAGTCAAAATCATGTCACCGTGACATAGGGGTCGGTAAGACTCCCTAACTTCATTCTGACAGCAACAACAGGACCCACCTCCTACTTTATTGGCGAGACCAAATAGATGTTGCGGGACATTACACCGACGGCTGTTGTCTCTGGCCAATATAGTCTTTTGTGCTTCAATCAGTAAAACTCTTATGTGCTCGATATGACTCACTCCGATGAATATTTTCTCACTGATATGTCCCTAGGTCTTCGATCGGTGAGACATAAATGATCGTTATGACTTATTCCAACAACCACCGTTTTGTCAATAGGACCCCTGCGTCACTGAGACTGCAAATTGCATCATGCCGATGTGTACTACCAAATGAAATAACATTGGTAAGACTCTCTCGATGTCTTGCCGATAGACTACAAAAGACACACATTAGTATAAAATGCTTTATGGATCGGGGAGACCCTCACCATCTCTTGCCGATATGATTTATACTTTCAAATGCTCAAAGATAAATGAATTCTATGGGACCAAATGATGAAAACCAACTAATGCATGGGTAAAATATTATGCAAAGTGGATTCATGAGCTTATGGCATGGACATTTTTGGAAAATCGAGAGCATATACAACTATAAAATTTTCCAAAATTTTACAGTCCTAACAGAGGTAACTCATAGATTTTAACACACACACACACACATTCAAATTATTGATTTCCAAGTCAGATTACTTTCATCAAATAACCAGAAGTACATACGCATTACCATATCACATTCCAAGCCTATCGAATGTAACACAACATATAGTCCATTTTTTTCCATTGAAATAAACACATTACCCAGTATAAATTTATTCAAAACAGAAAAAAAATAAGAAATTGCATGGGTTCAAAATCGTATTATTGAACACATAGTCAAAAGTACAATACAATCATCAACTGCCCAACATAGAGAGTCACCTTCAAAATAAAATAAAGGTATTCAGTTTTAAGGATATCATTACAGCATTAGAATTGCACCATACAAAAAAAATCGAACTCCTAACAAATACTATATCCATTGATCTGAAGTCAAAATCCAATATCAAATGCTCTAAAAATGAAATCATGGGATATAAAAGAAGAACTCGCTAACAACAATGGTCAAGAATCAAAATGAAGGCATATACATGAGAAGTGCGCCCAAAAAAAGAAAAAAGGTTTGATAATTCGTAGAAAACCCATTGTGGGAATAAGTCGATGCATAACTTGAATTTCGATGGTTTTCAGATTATTAGCAATAACCCAAAAGGAAAGAATTGAAGAATACACTGAAAGCTTAAGAAACTTTCAAACAAATGACAATGGCTGGGAAAATATTTCGACGCCATAAACTAACTACCAAATATGAACAAGATCGATTTTGCAAGGAAGAGCTTGAAATCTTTGAATTTATGAAACATTCAGAAACACATCCAAACAATCAAGCAATCATTTCTAGCAAGCAAAGAGAGAAAGAATTCGAATTGCATTAATCAGATAAGCAAAACAAAGAACAAAAAACCAAAGCCAACCTAGGTCCAACGTTGGATAAAACAAAAATCCGATGCCAAGATCAATCTTATGCAGCAACAACTTTAAAATTTTGAATCAATCTATCCAATAATTCCCCAATTCCCACAAAATCTACATCATAAGAAATTAACTTGTAGACAAAACTTTCCTTCCCTTCCCGGAAACCAAAAATCCATCCTCATGAAAATCTCTCGAAAAGGATAATTATTTACAAAAAAGAAGGGTAGTTTGATTTTTGAAAACAAAAATCTAATAAAACTCTAAAATCTCTAATAAACATCTAGTTTCCTTTTCGACAATCAGTTTGAAACTGTGCATGTGCTCCACAAAAATCCTCTCTATCTTTTTAATTATTTTTGTTGTTTATCCATTATCACATTCCATTTTAATATTTTATTTTATTTTAATATTTCATTACACTTTTAAATTTATTATAAACCATAATTATTAATAAATATATTTATATATAATTACAAAAATACTTGTTAGTTAATAATTCAATTTAATGAATAAATTAACCAAGAACGACATTTATCAACAAATTTAAATTAAAAAACCAAATATCAACAACAATTACCTAACTGTAATCAAGGTCAAAAAACAAGACCAACTGACCACAGACAATAGACAACACTGACGAGGTGATGGACCAGATACTCATCCTCTTTGAGGAAGATGGCTAAGGTAGGGGACCGAATGTTATCTCCGATCGACTGTTCCATTGGGTTTAAGGCACGCTCAGACCTGCCAATTTAGGTGGAGTCGATGCCTAGTACCTACAACCTATAACACCCACAATGGTCAAGCATATACATAATCATACAATCAGGCACACCGTGAAAGGAAATCACAACGTAGCAAGGTACTCACAAGTGAGTAATGCAACACTGTCCCTTTCACCCAAACACATCAAACAAGTAAACACATAAACTCATAACAATCAGTTACATAACAACAAGATAAGAACAATCACTAGATAATTGCATAATAACCATGATCAGATAACCACATAATGCTCATAATATGATTAATCCACATAATCAAATAAGTCCACATACTAGTCATAACATAAGCATAAAACACCAGTAATAGAAGTATCACCAAAGTATCATCAATACATCATCATAGCAGTAAGTCCAACATCAAACAAAGTGTCATAATGTCCAATCCTATTTAGATCAACTACTATTCTAACAAAGAAAAGTATGAGGAGCACTACATCCTCCCCCCTAGAATCAGGCTTACTCTTGGAAGCCTACAAACAAGAAAGGGTATAACTCTCACATCTGAAATGCATCCTCCCAACTAATTGAAGACTCATCATTAGGATCCCACTAGCCCTCATGTGGTCAATGTCTCAACCCCTGAGGGTAAGTCTCATGTGCTCAAGAATGCCCATGGGCTCTAGAGTCAGCTGCTCATCCTCTACCTATAGCCTCTACAATTGTGCCCTAATGCTCTTCCTAGCAGTTATCAACCACTGCAAACACTCTATGAGACCTTCCTACATCACTCATTGTCGGCTTTGAGGCTATCAGCCTCTAACTGAATCCTGATGTGCTCTTCTGAGGACATTGCCTAGCTATATAGCCCTGTTGGCCACAAGAAAAACATCCTGGACCTTTTCCATACCTTGGGCCATTTGAAGGTTTACTAGACTATTGGAAACCACCACTACTGACTACAACCTATGTTCTCTGAGCTGGTTGGTCAGGATGATAATGCTTGGCTCGCTGCAAATTTTGATTTTTTTTATACTAAGAACCACCACCTTGTTGGGACTGAGAGTTCTTAGGTTTCGACTGGGAACTTTGTTGCTGCTATTTTCCACCCTTAGCAGGTGCTTGATGGCTCCTAGAGGAACCTGTAGCCTGAGACTGGCCACCTTGAGACTCGAAGCCTACTAGAGGCACACTACCAATATGCACACCTATATGACCACCTAGCACCATGGCCAGATTCTCCTCCACCAAACGAGCCTTCTCTACTGCCACCTCCATGGTCTTCGGCTCAAAGACATGGACTCCCCAACTAATACGGGCATTCAAACCCCTAATGAAATTTTGAACCAACATGGCCTCATCATCACCAATACCTGCATACTACTTAAGCTCATAGAACCTACACTCATCAACTCGTGAAACTCATCAACACAATGTTTCCTCCAGTGGTCTGAAAAAAAGAGAGCTCTAAACCTCTCTAGAAACATCTCCCAAGAAACTAAACCAATATCCAAATACAATTTTTGTTCCTCCAACCGCCACCATGTGGAAGAAAAACCCCTGAGGTGCATGATGGCACATCTCGCATTGGTATTACTACTATACGAGTGCATGGAAAAACACCTATCCAAATATATCAACCAAGTATCTGCCTCCAAGCCACCACTAGAACCATCGAAGGTAGGAGGATGTGCTCTCAAGAGATCCCTCATATGACCGGTTGAAATAGTTTTCTGCTCTACTACGACCTCTCTCCTCCTAGGAGACCTTTCCCTCTCCCTAACCACCTGCTAGTTACCCTCCTATATAGGACCTAGGCAGGCAAGGATATCCTCAAGCAAAGAACATAACTGAGCTCCCTCTAACTCCAGTTGACTTAGATTCTGACCCCTACTTTCTTGGTCATTTTGAGAGCCATGTTCTTCACAATCACTCTCATGGAAACACAGAGAAGGGGTTTTCTAGTAGTTAGCCCCACTACCACCACCTCGACCTCTACCATGACCCTAACCTCGACCTCTATGCATCTTCCTACACAACACTAGAAGGGGAAAAACATAAGCTCAAGAGTCTAAGCACTAGGACAACATAATGGGCTCATATGAAACCAGAGTACCCAATGTTAGAAATTGGGCTCTAATACCAGGTGTAACACCCCGCCAAGGAACCCCAAAGGACAATTGCCAACATGACTAAATAATGGAACAATTTTTTTTTTAAAGAGAACAACAATTATTTGCATATATAACACACAATCTCATCCTAAGTCCTCTAAGGTTCCATGACTATGCTACTAACATATACTTAATCAAGAACAAGAATTATTTCATTAACCATGATTTATCTAACAAACAAGAGTTCATTTTAATCCATCTCATTAAATGATTCTATAATATACATTTCCATAATATGTCATTAGATAAACAACATTAAAGATTATTTATAAATAACCAACAAATATATATACAAATTCCATTACAAGAGAATAAATCATAATCTGATACATCGTTACATTTTTAACAATAATGCTTCCCTGAATACAACTGGGAAGAATACATCAAATTACAATCAATAGTACATCTAATTTACAATCCAATACAAAAGCATGAAGGATCGTCTTCTCGAACTGGTACATGAACTGGAATCCGCTACACAAGGTACAACCTCCATACACATGAACAAGCAGCAAGGAAAACCCAATGGAGGAAAAAGAACCAACCTCCTGACCATGTGGAACCTTAAGGTCCACCCCCCGTGCTAGGAGATAACATAATGTCCCACTACAAACAAATAGACGAGAATATAACAGGCTAACATAAATAAGGTTGAACATGGCTCCAACACAACACTGCAACAACATGAAAATCACATAGACACATACATCGCTTCTAGAGGCACTCACATAAAAGAAAGGGAAAACATAACTAGGGAATGATAGACTACAATAGGGAAGAGTGTCATCGCATGGTCCTGGTATGGGTTGTCCTGGCGGTCTTTCACTAGACCCTGACCCCCATCTATGGTTGTCCTGGTATACCTCTCACTAGGTCCTAGCCCCATAGGGTGACACATGCGGAACCAACATTCATTTCATGAGGACAAGGAAGTTAGTATTTCCAACTAGGCCTTCTCAACCCATCCTTAGCCTAAACGAGCACTACAGGCACAGGCATGGGTGAGGCATCCATTATCTTGTTTATGTGAAAATTACCCATCCCCCCAATTCATTATTTAGGTTATCATTGGATTAAGAAACTCTCCAATGGGTTGTCTTTCTCACTACTTTGGGATTCAGCCCCCATTGAGAGCCACTCCCCTTACTTGCAACTAGTAGATCCTATAGAACAAGCAGGGTAAAAACCATCTTGCACACTTAACAAAATAACAAGAAACTCGCACACAGAGCAAAGCATTGACCATCTCGCTCACATATCCCAAACACAAGAATGTATACCTAGTGCAAGGCATAGATCCTCTTGCACACATCTCAACACATTACAACCACTTCCATATGAAACAAACATAAAACTCATGCAAGAAAAAATACTCCCTCCTAACCTTTGGGAGCCAACCTTAATCCACTTGCACAAAAGACTTCCACTTAAACAATAACCCAAAATCATCTTAATTTCACTAATCAAACACATTATTTAAAACAAGAACACAAATAACCAATGTAACCATGAATTCAACATATATTAACAAATCATCCATTAAATGATTATGAAAGAAATCAATATTTAAAAAGGGGTCATCTAACTCATTCAAATAAATCCTTCAATTACCCTAATATAATTAAAACAATTTCTTTTCTTTTTTTTCTTTTTTTTCAATTTACTTATCTACATAACCAAATAATTATAAGGAAAAAATATTCCTTTCTAACACCATAAAACATAAACATATATACATATACATATATATATATACACTTATATCGAAATATATTTATATATATATATATTTATATATGTGTATATATCATAATTGAATGTTGTTTTTTTAATATAAGAATTAGATTATACTGAGGTAACTCATATATTTTAACACACACACACATTCAAATTATCGATTGCTTGGTTAGATTACTTTCATCGAATAACCAAAAGTACATACGCATTACCATATTTCATTCCAAGACTATCGAATGAAACACAGCATATAGTCCATGCTTTGCCATCGAAATAAACACATTACCCAGTATAAATTTATTCAAAACAGAAAAAGAACAAGAAATCACATGGGTTCAAAATCGCATTATGTAACATAGAGTTAAAAGGACAATACAATCATCAACTACCCAGCATACAGAGTCACCTTCAAAATAAAATCAAGGTATTTAGTTTTAATGATATCATTCTAGCATTAGAATCGCACCATGCAAAAAAAACCGAACTCCTAACAAATAATATATCCATTGATCTGAAGTCACAATCCAATATCAAATGCTCTAAAAATGAAATCACAGAATATAAAAGAAGAATTCACTAACAGTGGTCAAGTAATAATGGTCCACACATAAGCCATGTCGGCGCTAGCAACCAAGCCATCAGCCTCAAAAAAAGAGTATTTTTTTCATAAACAAGAAGGTAAGGGTGCACCCAAATCCAATCTTGGAAGAAAAATAAATAAATTTGTAGAAGTATATTCACACAAGTAGCCTATCATAATTAGAATCAAAATGAAGGCATATACATGAGAAGTGTGCCCAACAAAAGTAAAGAGGTTTGATAATTCACAGAAAATCCATTGTGGGAATAAGTCGATGCATAACTTGAATTTCGATGGTTTTCAAATTATTAGAAATAAGCCAAAAGGAAAGAATTGAAGAATACGCTAAAAGTTTAAGAAAATTTCAAAAAAATGACAATGGTTGGGGAAAATATTTCGACCCCATAAACTAGCTACCAAATATGAACAAGATTGATTTTGCAAGGAAGAGCTTGAAATCTTTGAATTTATGAAACATTCAGAAACACATCCAAACAATCAAGCAATCGTTTCCAGCTAGCAGAGAGAGAAAGAGTTTGAATTTCATTAATCAGAGAAACAAAACAAAGAACAAAAAACCAAATCCAACCTGGGTCCAACGCTGGCTGAAATGAAATTCTGGTGTCGAGATCAATCTTCTACAGCAACAACTTCTTCAAAATTTTGAGTCAATCTTTCGAATAATTCTCCAATTCCCACAAAATCTACATCATAAGAAATTAACTTGTCGACAAAATTTTCCTTCCCTTCCTAGAAAGCAAAAATCCATCACCATGAAAATCTCTCAAAAAGGATAATTATTTACAAAAAAGGGTTGTTTTATTTTTGAAAACAAAAATCTAATAAAACTCTAAAATCTCCAATAAACATCTAGTTTCCTTTTCAAAAATCAATTCGAAACTGTGCATGTGCTCCACAAAAATCATTTCTATCTTTTTAATTATTTTTGTTGTTTATCCATTATCACATTCCATTTTAATATTTTATTTTCTTTTAATATTTCATTACACTTTTAAATTTATTATAAACCACAATTATTAATAAATATATTTATATTTAATTACCAAAATACTTGTTACTTAATAATTCAATTTAATGAATCAATTAACCAAGAATGACATTTATCAAAAAAATTAAATTAAACAACCAAATATCAACAACAATTACCTAACCATAATCGAGGTCAAAAAAAAGAGACCAACTGACCGTAGACAATAGATAACACTGACGAGGTGACATAATAGATACTCATCCTCTTTGATGATGATGGCTAGGGTAGGGCACCAAATTTTATCTCCGATCAACTGTTCCATTGGGTTAAAGCACGCTCAGACCTACCAATTCAGGTGGAGTCGATGCCTAGTACCCACAACTTGCAACACACACAACGGTCAAGCATATACATAATCATACAATTAGGCATACCGTGAAAGGAAATCGCAGCATAGCAGGGTACTCACAAGTGAGTAATGTGGCACTGTCCCTTTCACCCAAACACATCAAACAAGTAACCACATAAACTCATAACAATCAGTTACATAACAACAAGATAAGAACAATCACCAGATAATTGCATAATAACCATGATCGGATAACCATATAATGCTCATAATACGATTAATCCACATAATCAAATAAGTCCACATACTAGTAATAACATAAGCATAGAACACTAGTAATAGAAGTATCACCAAAGTATCATCAAAATATCATCATAGCAATAATTCCAACATCAAACAAAGTGTCATAATGTCTGATCCTAAGCAGATCAATTTCTAGTCTAATAGAGAAAAGTATGAGGGGCACTACATTGAAATGGTAGTAAAATTGAATGGGGTGAATGTCTAATCAACCAACTGTAATTAATTCCACTTGTAGGAGTTATTGATGGATAATATTATGATTGGTGCCACAACAATGATTTGACAAGTGGGAAATTTATGCCAAGCTAGAGGCGTACCAATGAAAGTACACTACCGAGTGTTGCATATTAAGAAGATCCATGTGCAACTGATAATCTTCCTACTGTGAAAGTATAGGCTTTTATCTATTCCCGAAAGGTTTTGCATCAATTATGAGAGTAATGAGACACTTGAAAATACATCGAGCACATGGTACACTTAATGCAATTGATGCAATCTTTAACTCGTGCAAGGAAAAATAGATGTAAGAAGTGAATATGTACCTTGCACAAATGTTACCTAAACAATAAAATTCACCTAAAAGTTTGATCCATTTGGATCCAAACAAGTCGACATTATTTGGGTATTATCTAGAGTTTTAGCAAGGAAGCGATAATGCCAAAGGAGTATGCAGTTGTTAGATGTGTTTAGGAGTTATCTTGAGCGCTAAAGAGATGCCATTGAGAATGTGAAAAAAATTATTAGAATTTGAGCACTTTGTGGCTTACAATTTTTTGAAGGATTTATTTGGAGTCGTTTGGAGCACATGAATAAGACATGAATCTTGAACACTTTGGACCTAGAAAGTTCAAAAAAGGGAGAAGGCTTATATCATTAGTTTCAACTGTCTCCTAGGGGGATATTTCCATTTTGGTTTTCAATCAACCTCCCTCTTTTTTTGACGTAGACAACCATTGTTGATTTTCCATCTTCCTCCTTTATTACAACTTCTTATTGAAGACTCTTGAGGAGTAAATATTAAATCCATGGAAGTGAGGTCTTCACGCTCAATCTAAGTTTGCAGTTTTTTAGAGAACTCTTCCTTAGATTTTGGTTGATGGTAAAGCTTCAGTCTACATGACCATTTACCAAAGTGTCCACTTTTCTCCATCAATTAGTGCTAATTTAACAACACCATTGGCATAAACTTGAGTTATTTTTCAAGGTTTAAGTTATCTTGTGTGCAATTTCCCTTTGAAATCATGATACTTGGAGTCATAGAGCAACACCCAATTGCCTACTTTGAAATTGCTTCTTGATGATGTGTTTGGCATACCATTATTTCCTTTATTTTTTAATCGGTTTGGTATGTTGGAGTTCTTCCAACCATAGCTCATCTATTCTATTCAACTATGTAATTTGGTGCTTCTAAGCCTAAATGAGGTCAATGCCAACATCCTTAAATTTCCACAATGTCTCTAACTCAAAATCCATAGGAAGTATGGGTCACTTCCCATAGACCAACTCGTAGGGAGTGAATTTAGTGGTAGTTCTCCAAGTCGTATTATAATCCCACACAACTTCAAACAATTTATCTTCCCAATCAATCCTTCATGTAGAATTTATTTTGTCAAGATGGTTTCCAATTCCCTATTTATGACTTCAACTTGTCTATTGGATTGAGGATGGTAGGGAGTGGATTTCTTGTGAGTGACTTGGTACTAATGCATAAAATCTTGGATCATGACGAACATGAACTACAACCCTTGGTTTGAAACTAGAATCCAAGTGGCTAGGAGCTAAGTCTCTATAGGATATGCTTGTATAGGGAGTTTGTTATAGTTCCAAAAAAGTAATTTGCAATAAATCACAAAAATAAAGTCCAAATACTTTTGAATTTTTACTATAACTTACCAAGGCCTAGGTCATAATTACCCAAAAAAATATCTAATAAATTGACTTACTTTCAACCTTGAGATTGAATTTATTAGAAACCCTAATTATGCAACAAATCGCTTAATTTTGCTCCAATTCCTTTGAAATTTGGAATGTAGCTTCTTCAAAATGTTCTTCAATAACCCTTTAAAATAAGAAAAAATCTCAATATTTGAGAGATATGTGATTCACAAAATCAATTGGAAGAAACCCTAATTTTGCAATAAATCTCTTATTTTAACTTTAATTTCTTTGAAATTATAACTGTAGATGCCTCAATATATTATTGAAATACCCCTTAAAAATCAAGAAAAAAATTACTATATCTTAGAGATATGTTCTTCCTAATAGAAAACCTAATTTTGTAATAAATCCCTTATGTTGCTCTAGTGTTTGAAATTTGGATTGAGGATGCTTCAATATGCCCTTGAAAATCCCTCCACAAATCAAGAAAAAAATGACCAAAATACGAAAGATATATGCTTCAAAAAAGAACCCCAAGATTGAAAAAAATGTCTTACCTTCACGGTGCCAAGATGATGCTCTTATTACACTTGTAATGAAATAAAGTACACAATGGAATAATATGATATGAAATATGCTTCAAATACTTGATAATAATATGCTACTTTGAGGGGGCAACCTCCTAATCCACTTCGAGGGGGATACCTCCAATAGTCTTCAGTAAGAACTCAATACTCAACATGATAATAACTAACCTATACCTCCTATATATACCATACTTGTGCCTTGAATACCACCTAGACCAACTTAGTGAAGGGAACACGATCTACTAAGAGGGGGGTGATTTAGTATATGCTAAAACCCTTTAATTCAACATTAATTACCATTAATAACTTCTTCAAACATGAAACTCAAAACATCAAAGCAACAAGCATTAATTTCTTTAGCCATTAAGCAACACATATGCACCCATTCACACAAAGAACACCAGATATATGTGGAAACCTGGAATGGGAAAAACCATGGTGAAAAGAGTTGCTTGGAGATACTGTCCAAATCCAACCTCATAAAAATAATGAATAAATTACAATCGTGAAGTAGGCACCAATCTACCAAAGACACCAGTCCTCAATTGTGTTTGTAGGCACCAACCTACTGGAGACACCAATCCCCAACACAAGGATCTGAGCACCAACTCAATAGGCAAGACACCAATCCTACCGAATTACAGAAATATGATTTGTGGATCTTCAAAACCGATAACTCAACTTTTACTTAACCTAATTAACCTTTAGACACTCTCCCATACAACATACGATCTTTTGATAATGGTGCACAATGATTGGAATGCAACTCACATTACATCAATTGAATATAGCATTCACACACACTTATCATTGAATGAATACTAGTCATAAATGTATACATTAACAATATTTCATGTCAACAAAGAACCTCTTAACACCATCTACAATTAGCTAGGTCAGCTAAGGGTAGACCTAAATTCAAATTGATATGAAATATGTAGCAGGTCAGTCCTAAATCAATTTTGTATCTACCAATAATAGATGATGTTATGTGCTTCCTTCAAAGATCTTAAACTAGTCCTATTTCATCTCTACACGCTTCGTTCAGTTGGCTCATGCTTCCTTTCTCAAGCACAAACACTCAGACGTTATTCACAATTAGCCAGTCAACATAGATAATACTTTGTTACATCTAATTTTTTGTCTGCTAGAGCTCAACCTCTAAAACTCTAGAATCTAATACAACATAAGTAGGTTTACTTTAGGTCCAAACCGCAATCCATAGCATTCAACTATGATAGAATGTGGAGCAAAACACTTACAATATAATATAGTGCATGAGTAGCAATCAACATAATACTTTTGCAAACACTTCCAAACTACTTCCAACAACTAGAATGGATACAAGATAGTATTTCAAGCATACTACAGGTAGTTTTCTTCAAAGTATAGATCACACTAGCATATTGTTCCCAAAAGCTCTGACATGACATGACAATAATAATTCTGAACTTCAAAAGCTCATACATTACATAATTAATTAAATTTAATTCTGACCAATCTACTAGCATCACTCCTTTGACATCAATGAGCTCTTTTGACATCAATGACGACTTATGTTCATCACTTAGATACTTAAGCATAACTCTTTAGATGACCTAAATACTTGAGTAATGATTATGTAACTTATTTAAGAGTTTAGGTAGCCACAAGCCAGCTAATCATATCCAAATACACACTATAGGGTTAGGGGCATAACATTCATTAAGTACTTGATAGTGACATGGTTAGTGTGCACAAATACCTTGTATCTAGTGATATAATAATGGAACTTGTTGATCACATAGACTATAGCCAAGAACTCCTTCTTTGTAGTTTATTTTTTCTCTATTGGACTTAGATTTTTACTGTTATAGTAGATAACATAGATGCCTCTAGAATCATTTTTTGGTCCAAGACAATTCCTATGGCCTAATTAGATGTGTCTCTACATTTATTTTCTTGGTCTCATTTTACACATTATTAATTTCACTGAATAGTGTATTCAGTGGGTAGACATGTGGAAGAAGTTGATGCAAGGTCTTTAGAGGTTGGCAATTCATTTGAGGAAAATTTTCCTTTTATTAATGAACAATTAGATATCTTGAATGCATCTTCTAGAGTTCTTTGGAGAGATCTAGATGCATATGGTGGTATTTCTTGCGGAGATACTATTTCATCATCATGTTGTTCTTGATGTTCTTCCAAATGTTTTTTATGGTGACCATAGCTAAAGTAGAGGCAATCTCATCATCTGAGTCCGTTATATCTTCTATCCATAAGTTATCATTTTGTATAGAAGGCTTGGAATGTAGAAAAAGTGAATTCTTTTTGTCTTATTCCATCAGACATGGTCATATTCCCATATCTACAATCAATAAGAGCAATGGTTGTGGCTAGCCAAAGACAACCCAAAAGGATTAGATATCTACATTTCTCATTTTTACCTTGAAGGACAAGGAAATCAATAGGGTATTCCCAAGTGTCTATCATGACAATGATGTCCTCTAGAATTCCCTCAAGCTTGGTTATCAATTGATCAGCCAATTGTAAAGCAATGGTTGTAGGTTTAATTTTGGAAATGGATAGTGCCTCCACAGTATTGAAAGTAATGAAATTGATGGAAGCTCCTAAATCAATCGACACATTAGACACATTCATCCCCTGTATACTTAAAGTAATGATAGGACTACCTAGATCACCATACTTTTGTGGAATCAATTTTCTCGATAGAACATCAAAGAGGTTTCCTCTTGCTTGGATGGTGTTAGATAATTTCCTTTTTATTCTTGGGTATTTTATACATAAATTATTGATAGATTTATTGATCTCAAGGATGTCTTTAATAGCACACAACAAAGGAATTTCAATATTAATATTTTTGTTCTCTAATCAACTGAGAATCCTGCAGGGTATTTTGAAGTTCTTCGAAGCAATAAAATTATGTTGTAATTGCTCTAAAAACTATTTTTGGATCATGCGAACTTTCATATTCTTTTGGTTCTAATTTTCCATTTTGAGCTTCAGTGGATGAGGTTACCGAAGGATTTTCAAAATGAGGTTTAGTTGGAATAGTTCATGTTTTGAAGTGAATGCCATTTAGCTTGATCATGCTTAACATTGCAATATTCTAATCCAAATTATGTGCAAGTTGTTGAGGTCAAGTGTTTTTAGGATTCAAGATAGGCTAAGTTGGTAGTTGTGGTTTGTTGACTTTCTCACTAGGATTGGAGGGTGTAGGCTATGATGGACTAGGTAGGAGAGCTTGAGGTTGATTTATCTAATGCCTATGTGAAGGGCACACAATCTACTGAGAGGGGAAGTGAATCAGTAGATCAAATATATTTAAAACTCTTTAGCTAAACATACATATATTCAAACATGAAACATGAATCAAAATATCTACTATCAAGCAAGCAATAAAAAAAGCACACACTCACACAATGAACCCCAGATATACATGGAAACCCAAAATGGGAAAAACCGCAGTGAGAAGAGTTTCTTGGAGATACTATCCAAATCCAATCTCACAAAATAATGAATAAGTTACAATCATGAAGTGGGAACCAACCTATTGAAAACACCAATCCCTTGTGTTTGTAGGCACTAACCTACTAGAGACACTAATCCCCAATACAAAGATCTAAGCACAAACTCAATGAGTAAAACACTAGTTCTACCCGATTACAAAGAACTTCAATGTTGATTATATAGCTTACACAAGATCTAATCTTGCATCGAACACTCTCCTACACTCTGTATGATCGTCTGATGATGACACGCAATAATTGAGATACAACTCATATTGAATACCACTTGATTGCACAACTGCTCTCACACTCACATACACTATTGCATACCATTGCATACCTATCATGTGAAGTGAGATCTAAATTATATACAAGACATTACATTAACATCATTTCATGTCAGCCAAGGATCCACAATTAACTAGGACGACATAAGATGGACCTAAATTAAAATTACAAGAAATGTGTAGCGAGTAGGTCATAAATTAAATTTGTCGCCACCAGATCAACATGATGTCGTGTGCTTCCACAAATTCCTTAACTTGGACCTATTTTATCATCCCATGCTATCTCCAGATGTCACATGCTACAGATCATTGCCGCATAAATTTGGAACAAAAACTGGTTAAATAACCAACATAGTGACCCTTTTGTCACTTCAAACTTTTTGCATGCTAAAAATAACTTCCAGAAACTCTAGAATATGATAGAATATGTGTAGACATACTCTCCTTTCAAACCACAAACCAAAACTTGCATCCATAAAGGAGTACCGATCATGAACATGTTACCAGAGAGATCTCTTTGCGTTGAGTAACTAACCTCAAACATTTTGAATAATATTTTTGGATTAATTCTATCACCATGAATAGATACAAGCATGATATTGCAAGCATACTATAGTCAGTCTTCTTCATTGTACTCAAAATGCAATGATAATTCAAGTATGATTATGTAACACCCCACCACGAAACCCCAAAGGACACACAACTAACAATTATGACACAATTCTTTTTTAAGTGCATTAACATATAGATCATACAATTAATTACATAGAATGTAATCCACATGTACATTTGCACTACCTATGTCCTTTAGGGTATCATGACTGCATTACGAACTTAACAAATTAACCAACCTAAACATACATCATAAAATAACTAATAACAAGAGTTCATTGAAATCCACTACATTAACTGAATTGAATGTATATATATTTCCACATATACAACACCATTAAAGGGAATAGAATACGAACCAATGAATACATATACCACTTCCCATACATGGGTAAGATCATAACACTATTTACAAATTTACATCAAAGATTCCCTTATAACAACGGGAAGGATACATCAAATACATGATAAGATACAACTGAAATGATTACATTACATAACATCAATGCTAACTTAAGTCTAGTACAAGATCTAGAATCTTTGCATCAAGTACCACATCCACGCTGAAGAACATCAACTGGGAACCCAATGGAGTGCATAGCACGTTCCACCCGACCATGTGGAACCCTAAGGTCCACCCCCTGTGCTAGGAGATGACAATAAGGACCCACTACACAAACAGTCAAGCAAACATAGGTTAGCATGACTCCACATACAAAAGTAACAAACAAAACATAAAGTACGACCACTTCCAGAGGTACATGAACAACAAGGGGAAAACAAACAAGGCATACAAGGTTGCTATAGGGAGGAGTGTCATCACATAGTTTGCTATAGGTTACCCTGATAGAACCTTCCTAGACTACTAGACCCCCATCCTAGGTTACCTTGGACCACCTCTACCGATCGTCGAACCCCCATACAAACTTATGCGGGACCAACATACCTTCCAAAAGACAAGGCAGAGAACAAGGTAGTTGATCTTTCCATTTCAGGCCTTCCCACTCATCCCAAGCCTAAACAAGCACTTGAGCCATGAGTGAGGCATTATCTTGATTAATGTGAACTACCCTTCACCACTAATTCATTTTATATTATCACTTATTAAGAAACTCTCATGAGTTACCCTAGCCGCCACTTTGTGCATCGGACCCCCATTGAGAGCCACTCCCCCTACTAGCAACAAAAGACTCCACAGTCCACTAACTGGATAAACCAACTTGCACAACATATAAAGCCACATGAATTATCACATAAAGCGAGGCATGCACCAACTCACACAAAGTCTCCACAAATAACAATTCCATAGTGCAAGGCTAGAACCCACATAATCATAAATCAAGTATAGAATCAAGTGTTCACAAAGAACCAACATGAAAAGCCAATCATTAAGAAAACTCTTTCCCCAACCTCTGGAAGATTGCCATGAAAATTTTGCACAAGAACTCACTTATAACACAAATCCCAAAATCAAACTCAATAATCAAAAGTTAAATCAACCATTCAAAGATCAACCATAAAATCCAATACTTCCCCAAGCATCTGGAAACAAACCTTGCTAGCTTACACATAAACTCCCATTTAACAATTATCAGGATCACTCAATCCAAACCAAACACATTATTTAAACAAGCACACAACTAAATAATACAATCACTCAACAATACCAAAAATCAAACACAAAGTTCAGAATAAATAATCAAACAATCATTTAATCCAAGCAAGCAACCATGGAATGGACATTATTCTCGCATTGCTTAACCACTTAATCAAATTAAATTATTATATACTACAAATAACGATACTTCAAAGTAACTCTACCATCAACGAAACAATCATTTTGAAACCCTAAAAATTTCAACTATAATATAATGCCATGATAACCTTATCGTAATTGTTTATTTCACATAACAAATTCTATCAAATATCAGACATCCTTTTGCTAACTAGATAACAAAAAGTATTCTATATCTTGAACAAATTAATATGAATCATTTGTCGAATCTTCAATCATTCAATTATCTATATATACAAACAATCACATAATTATAGAAAGGCACCTATTCCCTAGATACCCCTATAGAGGATAGGACACTATGGGTTTATCCTTATAATAATGGTGATAAAAAAATAAGAAATATTTTATAGAAGGTAACGCTATTAAAAGAACTAATTAAGTAAATAAATAAGATTCCCTAATTACCCTTTCAAAATGGTATGGTATGAACTCTATTCTTTTGCAAATAATTTCTTTTCTTTTCTATCACTCTAATTCATATGCATATATATATATATATACAAGTATATATATAGATATATGTATTTGTTATAATTGAAAAATTGTATGAAAAGCAGAGCAATTCAACTTAAAATGTGATATATATATATATATAATAATTTATGTGCCTACTTATATGTACAATTATAACCATATATATATTTGATTGCCAAATTTATTCATCTCAATTAATCACAATACACAACATTAACTGTAGATCATAGTAGGTTTTATCGAATTCCCTTGTAGACCTAATAATATCATTTAATTGAACAAACTGTGGTATATATATATATATATATATATAATATGACCGACATGAAACCACCATAAAGAATCGATATACAATCATCATAGAGATTATTGAAGATGCTAACTGAAAAAATCGGAAGATAAACCTACGTAATAATATCGCGCGCTAGAGAGCATGTATGCAAGGGAGACAACCTACAAAAAAGGTAGCCACATGGGGTTCATTTCCAAATGAAGCCAAAACATAGAAACTGAATTCAAAGTGTTGGAGAGGACGCCATGCAGGAGGAATGAAAAGTTTGATGCATGTTCACAAATAAAGGCATCGGCAAGAGTTTGGAGCGCTACAAGGGAACTAACTAAAGCATCAAATGATATTCATGTCGAATGGATAGCAAGCAAGAGGCGCAAACACCAAACACAAAGAGTAGATCGAATCACATACTAATATAGGTAATCAGCCTTTATAGATTTGAAGTTGCAACCATAATTATAATCTCAGCCTAAATAAAGAAAACAAAATTGGCAGCAAGGGCTTAAATGACTTTCAGGAAAATGCCTTTGACCACAAAAGTAAAGAGCCCAAAATGGTTTCTTGTTAATCACAATTTTGTATTTTGATAATTATTGTTGCAGATTTTTTTGTTTGAAAACCAAAAATCAATTGATTCCCATCTTCTAAGATTGATCCTTATTAAAAAATCAAGAAAGTGATTCAATTTTCAAAAACAAATCAAGCAATAATCACTTAATAAGACAATTTTCTATTTCACAATTAGTTTAGAGCCATGCATGGGCTCAAACTCACTTTTTCCATCTTTTAATTTTCTTTTTCTTTCTTATCATTTATCTTGATTCGAAATTAATACTAATTTCAATATTTTATTTTCTTTTAATATTTCCTCGCAAATTAAATTTTAATATTAAATAGTAATTTATTTTTATATTTAATTACAAAAGCACTTATAATTTAATCATTTAATTTAATAATTAATCATTCAAACACAACATTTATGTTTTTCTAATAACATAATTTATTTAATTATATATTTATTTCTACATCAAACAACAACCTTAATAACAATTAATTTTGACACTAGAAAACTCACCCAACCAAACTTAAACAAACATCATGAAAGGGCCGAACACAGAAGGGCACTACATCCTCCCCCCTAAGCTTCGACTTACTCTTGGAAGTCACAAGGTTAGGATAGAACATACACACATTAATTCTAGAATCCATTAAATAATACCATGTTCACCTTTCCTTTAATGTAAATACAAGCAGCATCAAATAATATCAACAAGGACAAAAGATGAGAAGAACTGACCACATACATCAAACAACATTGACGAGGTAATGGACTGGATACTCATCCTCCTCGAGGATGATGGCTAGTGTAGGGGACCTTTTGTCATCTTCGTTTTCAACAACATTTCCATTGGGTTTTAAGACATGCTTAGACCTAGCAGTGCAGGTGGAGTTGATGTCTGGTACCTGCAATCTGCATTAGACAAATTGTCGAACGATATATATATATGTCAAACAATCAAGCACACCGTGAGAGGAAATCACAACGTAGTAGGTTACTCGCGAACGAGTAATGCTACACTGTCCCTCCCACCAAGACACTTCAAACAATAATCCACATCAACGAATAACAACAATTACATCGTAATTCATCCGCTACATATATATCATCAAAACTTATTCATTACATCAAAATGCTATACTTCCACAAAACACAACAAAAATTATGCACATAAGGCACACATTTTTCATTAAATATTCACCATTTGCAGACAAGCCATTCTACTATATTCATTATTCAACACAAAATTCTAGATCTAACACACATTCTTCACATATGTGCACAAACTTATATCACTGGGAAACACATCACAAGGCTACAAAAGAGTCCATAATGCATCCCTGATAGGAAGAATATCGGTGCATTGTGCACTACACCAAGGGTCCTATCCTTTCCACCAGTTTTTTGCACCATTAGACAACACCATCAAAGGATAAACCTCGGGTTGCAAAGCGAGGATGACCAAAAAGGAAAACATAAACTCAAGAGTACAACCAACTAGGTCAACGTAATGGGCTCATATGAAACTAGAGCGCCCAGTGTATGAACCTAGGCTCTGATACCAAGTGTAACACCCAGCCATGATACCCTAAAGGACATAGTCAGTGCAAATGTACTTGTAGTTTACATTCTATGTTATGGTTAGTATGATCTATATGTTGATTCACTTTCTTTTTTTTTAAGTGTCATAATTGTTATTTAGTTGTGTTCTCCTTTGGGGTTTCATGGCGGGGTGTTACAGATTACATTTAATTCTCACTCTTTAGCTAGTATTACTCCTTAGACATCAATGAGCACTATATGTCATCAAGGAAATTACTCCTTGACTTTACTCCTTTGACATCAATGACAACCTCTATTCAACAATCTCCCCCTTCGTCATTGATGGAAAATAGCAAAATGTTGGTCACATAAGAAGACAAGTCTAATATGTTTGGATCAAGAAACCACCTCACATTGATTTCCAATTTTTCCCTTTAGATGATTTAGCATTTTGAGTCCTATTTCTCCCCCTTTGACATCAATGGAAAATTTCATTTACTTTCTACCCAATCTGGAAACATGTTTCCTGGATAAACTCCCCTTGAGTCCATACCACATTGCTTTTGAAAACACTCTGCAAGGCCACTGATCCTTCTTTCAATAGGAGGACAACACTCCCCCTCAACCTGTGCTTCCTCTTGATTCAAGAGGAGGGAGCAGCAAATCCCAACTTCTTTTGGAGATACTCAAAATTATCCTTAGGAAGCGATTTTATGAAAATGTCTACTACTCGCTTCTTGGTTTCAACATACTCCAACTTCACCTCCTTTTTTGCAACCTTCTCCCTCAAAAATGATACTTGATTGCATATTCTTTGTCACTAGATTCTTTGAAATTTTTAAAGCACTGGTATTATCACACAAAATGGAAATGGGTTCATCAAACTATATCTTCATCTCCTTCAAGTTCTACATCATCAATAATATCAAATTATCCTTAGGAAGCGATTTTATGAAAATGTCTACTACTCGCTCCTTGGTTTCAACATACTCCAACTTCACCTCCTTTTTTGCAACCTTCTCCCTCAAAAATGATACTTGATTGCATATGCTTTGTCACTAGATTCTTTGAAAATTTTATAGCACTGGTATTATCACACAAAATGGAAATGGGTTCATCAAACTATATCTTCATCTCCTTCAAGTTCTACATCATCAATAATATCAAATTATCCTTAGGAAGCGATTTTATGAAAATGTCTACTACTCGCTCCTTGGTTTCAACATACTCCAACTTCACCTCCTTTTTTGCAACCTTCTCCCTCAAAAATGATACTTGATTGCATATGCTTTCTCACTAGATTCTTTGAAATTTTTATAGCACTAGTATTATCACACAAAATGGAAATGGGTTCATCAAACTATATCTTCATCTCCTTCAAGTTCTACATCATCAATAATATCTAAGTGCAACATGAAGTTGTTGCAATATATTATTTTTTTTGTAGATAAAGAAACTGAGTCTTGTTTCTTGCTTAACCAAGATATAAGACTCTCATCAAGAAAGAAAGCTCCACCACTTGTACTCTTCTGGTCATCTATGCTTCCTACCCAATCTGCATCTATATATGTAGTCAGAGTGAAATTTTCACTCTTAGGATACCACAAACCAAAATCCATTGTAGCCTTCAGATATTTGAATATCCTTTTTACTACTTTAACATGAATTTCCTTCTAGGTTATGCTTTAATTCTTGATATCATCCCAACTGCTTGCATTATATCTAGTCTAGATGCAGTCACATACAACTTCCAATCATTAATCTATACAAAGTTTGGTTTATCAAAGCAGACTCATCATCCTTACTCAATTTACATCCAGTAACCATAGGTGTACTCACTAGTTTGCATTCTTCCATCTTAAACTTGCTTAATATCTATTTTATGTACCTATTATGAGAGATGACTATCCCTTTGTCTGATTAAGAAATTTGTAGACCAAGAAAGAAAGAAAATTCACCAAGCATTGACATTTCAAACTCACTCTACATTGCATACCGAAACTCTTTGCATATATCATCACTAATTTCACCAAAGATAATGTCATTAACATAAACCACAACAATCAACAATTGATCACCTTCAGTTTTTATGTATAAGTTACTATCTACATTGTCTCTCCTAAAAACTTCTTGTTGTAAATACTTAACCAATTTGGAATACCCGACTCTAGGAGCTTGTTTGAGTCCATAAAGAGCCTTCTTTAGTCTACACACAAAATTTGGATTATTTGAGCATTGAAATCCTTCTGGTTGCTCAATGTAGACTTCTTCTAACTGACCATTTAGAAATGCAAACTTGACATCCATCCGATACCCTTTGAAATTCTTGAATGTTGATAAAGCCTTTTGATTGCTTCCAATCTTTCTACCGAAGCAAATGTATCCTTAAAATCAATTCCATCGACCTGAGCATATCATTTACACATAAGTTTAGCCTTGTTCCAGATCACTTTTCCATATTCATTCAACTTGTTTCTAAAGACCCATTTGGTACCAATAACATTCTTTCCTTTAGGTCTTGGAACCAATTCCCAAGTTTCATTTTTCTTTATCTGAGATAACTCTTCTTCCATAGCATCTATCTAACCTTTCACTTTGCTTTCCTCTATATAAGAACTTGGTTCAATCTTTGATTGTAGAGAAAAATGCACCTACTCATTTTATTTCTCAATTCTTCTTCGGGTCTAAACCCCACTGTCCTTATCTCCTATAATCTAATCTTCAGAATGATTCTTCTATGCATACTTAGCCGGAGTCTTTGTAACTGTATTCTCATAATCAACTTTTGAGTCTTCATCATTGTTGCGGATTGGATCTTTATTATCTTCTACTTTTAGAATATTAGTAGACTATATTGTTTCATCAATACTCACATTGACACTTTCCACAATCCTTTCCATTCTTTTGTTATAACATGTATATGCCTTGCTTGTCAAAGAATAACCAAAAAAATAGCCTTCATCAAATCTAGAATCAAACTTACCTAAGTTTTCTTCATCCCTTTTTATATAGCACTTGCTTCCAATATCCTAAGATGTCTAACTAAATTTGGTCTTCCTCTCCACAATTCATATGGTTTTTTTTCAATCCTTGGCCTGATTTGAGCTCTATTCAAAATATACGCTATGGTCTGAAATGTTTCTCTCCAATATATCCCGTAAAATTTCTTAACTCAATATTGTTTTGGTCATCTCCTATACATTTCAGTTCTTTCTCTCAGCAACTTCATTTTGCTGCGGAGTCCTAGGAGAAAAAAATTGTCTTCAGATCCCATGTAACTCATAGAATTCACCATACCTGTCAAAAGTGAATTCTCCATCTCTTTCTAATCTTGGGCACTTGATTGTTCTTTCGGTTTCATTCTCAACCATGGCCTTAAATGCTTTAAACTTCTCAAAAGCTTTTGATTTTTCTTTTAGAAAAGTAATCCAATTCATTCTATAGTAGTCATTAATAAGCATCATAAAATACTTGTCACCTTGTAAACTCTTTGTCCTCATTGGTCCACACGGATCTATATGAATCAAATCCAATGGCCTTGTTGTAGAATCTTCCTTAGTAGGAAATCTAGTCTTTATCTATTTTCTCTCATGACATTGTTTGCAACTAGTAGACCAAGGCTTCTTGATCTTTAGCATGTCTTTGACCATTCCCTTTGAACTAATCTTCACAATATCATCAAAATTTATGTGTCTCAACCTTCTATGTCAGAGCCAACTCTCTTCTCTTTGTATAGCAAAGCAATTTTATCCATTCAACTCATTGAGATGATATACATCACTGTTAGTCCTGCTTCCTTCCGCAATCAACTCTTTGGTACTAATCTTTATGATTTTACAACCTTTAGCACTAAATGAAAGCTTGTAACTTGCATCACACATTTGACTTACACTTGGAATATTATGTTTCAATCCTTCAACATATAGAACATCATGATTTTGTTCTTACCACCATCAAGACTTAAAGTACCCTTACTGGTAATCTTAGCAATAGAATTATTTCCAAGAGTAACAGATCCTCCATCAAACTTCTTGAAATGAATGAACTTAATTTTTTCTCAAGTCATGTGACTTGAACATCCACTATCAATGATCCAAAGAAATTTCTCCTTTTGAGCATGTAATGTAGTTTGAGTCACCATGGATTTCTCTGATCTTTTATCCTCCGATTTTTTCTTCCAAAATTTATTTGATTCATTATTCTAACATTCTAAACATTTTCCTTTGGTTTCTAGCATAGGAGGACTTATAAAATTGCTTCTACAGTTTCTAGCAATATGTCCATATTTTTTGCATTTGTGACAAATAATATTGAAATTGTATAGAGGTGCAAATGTGTTAATGCTAACAAAACTTTGTTTCTTCTTACTAGATCCATTCTACAATTCATATCCTTATGACCAAAATGATTGTAATTATAATCAAAAATAGAATGATTGAACCTGGTATTGTATCATTGTCCTCTTGAAGCTTATCTTCCAAACCTTCTATTGTGCCTCTGCACTTAGATGCAGCCATCATTCTGCACCTTACTACCATTGATTGTTGCACATTGTTCAAACTTTGAACTTCCAGAACCAATCTCTTTCGGATTAGCAAACTTCATAAGTTGCTCAATCACCTTGTTCTTATGCATATCAGTAAAACCAATCCCAATTTTGATATGCGGTGATCTTTGGTTATCTATTATTTGATCCAAGATCTTAGTACTCTTTCCAAACTTCATCTCTAGCTGATGATTTTCTTTATCAAGATCTTTCCTTAGTGACACCATTTCTACTTCAATATTTTCACAATCCTTGTCTCTTGACAACAACCTTTTAGTCAAAACTTCTTCAATCCTTTTTGCCTCTTCTGCTTGAATCTTCGAGTCTATGACCATCTTCTTTGCCTTCTCAATATTTTGAGATAAATTGTCTTTAGCCTTCACTTCCTCAACAGTTCTTTTCTTCAATCTCTTAATCTCTTTGCTAGTGCAGAGCAACTCTTCCACAAGATTTACCTCATCATCATTTTCAGAATTCATCTTTGCATCACCTTTAGTAGTTTTCATAGCCATGAATACTACCTTCTCTCCTCCATCTTCAGAGATGTCTTGATCCTCACCATCAGTTAAATATCCTTCCTCGTTGATGAAGAAACTCTTCTTATTCCTTTGAATGTTATTCCCTTTAAGAAATGACTTCTTCTCATGCTTTTGATCAACATTGTTAGAGTCCTTATATGGACACTTAGCCATAAAATTTCCTATATCACCACAATTAAAAAAATTGAAAGCAAACTTACCTTTATATTTTTCGAAACCCCTCTGCAACTTTTAGACAAAGTTTGCTTCATCCAGATTTGATCCATCATCTAAATCTGGATAAACTTGTTTCTTAGACTCTTTGAATTCCGCCTCCTTCCTTGTGGAGTTGTCACCATCAATCCTCATCTCAAAAGAATTCAAGATTCCATGTAACTCATCTATAGTTAAAGAATTCAAATCTTTAGCTTCTTCAACAACAAAAAGTTTTGCATAAAACCTTTTAGGAAGGGATCTGAGTACCTTTTTCACAATCATACCTTCTTTTAGTTCTTCACCAAGACCTCCGATAGAGTTGACAACCTCATCAACCCAGAGTAGGAATGTAGCAATGTTTTCCTCTTCCCTCATTTTCAGGCTTTCAAGCTGACCTTGATGACTTTGAAGCTTTTCCTATTTGACCTTGTCATCACTTTCATAGATATTGCGCAATTCACTCCATACTTCCTTTGTTGTCCTACAATGCATGATCTTCACAAACTCAAAGTTAGATAAACCACATAAAATAGCATTCCTTGCCTTATCATTATTCTCACGAGCCTTCTTTCCGGCCTGATCTCTTGGGGGACTTTTAGGGATCTCATATCCATCCACAACTGATTGCCAAACTTCAAACTCTAGGGCCATCATGTATGATTCCATCTTTACTTTCCAAAATGCATAATTGGATCCATCAAAGGGTGGTTCCTTATTTGTAGACAATCCTTCTTGAGCCACTAAGTGTGCCATTTCGAATCTACCTCAAGTTGTTAAGCTTCTTCAAAGGAGCTTAGCTCTAATACCAATTGAAGGGAACACAATATACTGAGAGGAGGGGTGAATCAGTAGATAAAATATATTTAAAACCATTTAGCTCAACATGCAAATTCAAACATGAAACATGAATCAAAACATCTATTGCCAATCAAGAAATAATAGAAGCACACATTCACACTTTGAACACGAGATATAAGTCAAAACCCGAAATGAGGAAAACTACGGTGAGAAGATCTGCTTGGAGCTACTATCCAAATCCAACCTCACAAAATAATAAATGTTACAATCATGAAGTAGGCACCAACCTACTGGAAACACGAATCCCCTGTTGTGTTTGTAGGCACCAACCTACTAGAGACACCAATCCTCAATACAAAGATTTGAGCACCAACTCAATGAGTAGAACACTAGTCCTATCATATTACAAAGATAAAGCTTGTGGAACTTCAATGTTGATTACACAGCTTACACAAGATCTAATATCGCATTAGACACTCTCCTACACTCCTTATGATCTTATGATGATGGCACACAATAATTAAGATGTAACTCACATTGAATAACACTTGCTTGCACAACTACTCTCACACTCACATACACTCACATACCTATCATGTGAAGTGAGATCTAAATTATATACAAGGCATTACATTAACATCATTTCTTGTCAGTCAAGGATCCACAATTAACCAGGATGACATAGGATGGACCTAACTTCAAATTACATGAAACGTGTAGCGGGTATGTCCTAATTCAAATTTCTTGTCATTAGATCAACATGATGTTGCACGCTTCCACAAATTCCTTAACTTGAACCTATTTTATCATCCCACACTATCTATGGATGTCACCCATTATAAATTGCTTCCGCATAGTTCAGGAATAACAACTAGTTAAATAACTAGCATAGTGACTCTTTTGTCACTTCAAACTTTTTATATGTTGAACATAACTTCTGGAAACTTTGGAATATGATAGAACATGTGTAGACATACTCTCCTTTCAAACCAAAAACCAAAACTCGCATCCAAAAAGGAGTACAGATCAAGAACATGTTGCTAGAGATATCTCTTTGCCTCGAGTAACTGGCCTCAAACATTCTAGATCAGACTTTCAGATTACTTCTATCACCATGAATAGATACAAGCATGATATTACAGGCATACTACACTCAATCTTCTTCATTTTACTCAAAATGCAATGATAATTCAAGTATGATTACATTTAATTCTCACTATCCAACTAGCATTAATCCTTACACATCAGTGAGCACTATCTGTCATCAAGGACATTACTCCTTTGACATCAATGACAACCTATGTTCAACACTATGTCCTTGATTAGGCTAAGGGACCCATTATTGTTGGTATTGGTTTGAATTCGACCATTATGGAGCTAACCAAGACAAGTTATTCCACTCAGGAGGGCCCTAAGGTATGCCCCATGGATGTGGTATCTGTGTGGAAGAACTAGAAAAGGGATATTTCCTTAAGGTCCAGGATAGGGGTTTGGTCCATCGTTCAAAAGAGCTCTAGTTAAGTTCTTCTATTTGTAGGGTCCTCAAGTGATTTTTTAATTTCAAGGAGAAAACTACAGTCATTAGTGGGGTGCTTCTCACAAATTCCACATAGCTCAAATTGATTTAAAGGGCATTCCCTAAGTGGGCATTTTCCCCTACATCGAGGGCAATAGGTGGCCAAGGGTTTATTGGTTTTTTTTATTTTCTTGAATGCCATCCAATGTGTTGTTTAGGTGTAGGAGAATTCCAATTTTGAGATTGGCCAACTCTTCCATCACCCTTGTAACATCGTTGGTGTTATTTTTTCCCTTTTAAAACATTATGTAGTTGGACCAAGTGCAAGATTAGTTCCTACAACCTCAATAATTTCTTCAAAGGTTAGTTTATTAATGTCTCCAAGTCCCATGAGATTCAATGCCTCTCCCATGAGATTCAATGCCTCTTTGGCTTCCTTTTTGATCCCTCTTAAAAAATGGTTTTGCTAAGTTCTTCATCTAGTCCATTTCCACATCTCCTATGAACAAATAGAAAGTGATCTACATAGTCCTCCATATTTTCATCCTCTAGTTTTTCATTTGGAAAAGATCATCCTCTATGTTGCTTATGTGGAAATAATCTTGGTATTTATCTAGGAAGATAATTTCCATTTCATCCCATGTGTGAATGGAATTAGCGAGAATTCCCATGAATCAACATAAAGTTGATTCTTTCAAGGTAGAAAGAAACAATTTTAGATTCTAATTCTCGGTCCCATAATCATAGGTATGGAATAAAACTTTGAATTCGAATAGGAATTGGTCAAGGTCTTCAAACACTTTTCCTCTAAATGTTGGTAATATTGAGGGGGAAATATTTTTCATTGGTGAATTATTTTTATTTCAATTCAAAGCTATAGGATATGAAAAGGTTCGATTAGCAAGTCCATCTTCACCTTCTTCAACCATGTTATTGAAAGGTTTAGGAGATGTTTGTGACTTTGAAGGTTCACCTATGATAGGTTGAAATTGTGGCTCTTTTGTTGCATTCTCAAGGAGTTTCTTAACAAATTGTCATATAGAGTCCCTAGGTCTACTCATAAACTATGATATTCTTCATCCAAACCTTACCAACATCATAACTTGGAACTTACTTTCCCCCAAAAATGGCACCAAAAATGATGGGGTTGTTATTGTCATCAAAATCCCAATCATTTAATTTATCAATTTGGTGGTGTTTGTAGTTGTAAAGTGATATAGTGGGGAAGGGTTGAATGGTTTGTTTGATGTTTGAATGGGAAGGATAGCGAGTTTTCCAATCCTAACTGCTTGATAGTTCTCTAATCTAATGTTGCAAAATAATAAAATATTATTGTACCACACCATTGCAAAATTGAAATGATTAAACTAATTCACACTTGAAATTTTGAAATGATTAAGCTAATTCACACTTGCAAGATTAAAATGACTAAACTATCTCACTTGCAAAATCTTAGATGACTTAACTATCTCACACTTCTACTCTACCACGTGCATGAAATCATAAACTCGGGTGTTGGGAACATCATGAAAAGGAACGATCAAATACAAAATGGATTTTTTTATTTTCGTTACGATTATGAAAGGGTCTGCAAACTTTAATAGAGTGAATGCATAACACTATAATATTGATTACAGAAGATGAATAACAACTACATATAATAGATTAAAAGGATTGCAATATTAGTAATTAAATGCAACAGATCACGATAACAAAACATCAAGTAAAAAAAGGCGAACTACGAAGCAACTTTGTCTGGACAAGTGGGCCCAACTCTCCTTCGAGAGGGATCTAGAGCTTAACAACTTGAGGGACCTTTCCTACTTATTGGCATCCAATGCACCCCAAAAGGGAGTGAATTATAGAGGGGAAAGATTTCCTTCTTTTCTATTGATAAAAATAGAAATTACCAAATAAAGAAGACAACAACCCTATTATATATTTGGGCTTTATTCCTAAAGCTATGATCTAGGAAATAGATTGGTAGAAGACCAATCGATTACACCATCAATCTTAATTGAGGATTGAGATAACAAAATTGCATTTATTCAAATAGGGGGATCTTTTTGAAACATATCATGAGGCATATATTTTTCAGATCAAGTGGTTGGTTGAACTTAGAGTTCCTTGCGTTGGTTGAGATATTGTTTTTTATCTAACTAGGAGTCTTCCAGTCCTAGACAACAATTGACGATTTGTCAACCAAAAGTGATTTTGGTTGAGCTAGTGCAAATAATTTATGCATCGAGGTTTTATTTGAGAGGTGGGAGTTTGAAACTCAATCCAAATTTTATTGATTAACTAGAAAGTTCACTACAGTCCATTGACTCTAGAAAGTATGAAAACTTCAACAATTAATCATGCAATAGTTATCCATAGAAACATGTGCATTCATGCAAGAAAATAGTAGCATTCATCATCCAAGCAACATATCATGCAAAAGAAAACATTTCTAATCACATGATCTATTTAGTCATTGCCTTAGCTAAAAGGTTTTTTATCAAAGCACTAAATATACCAAGTGTCTTAGGACAAGTATAAAACATGTCTTAGAACTAATAACTAAAACAACATAACTTTAGACCCATCACTAGCACCTATGGAATCAAACTTTGAGCCTCCAAAATTTAAAAAAAATAAAAATCCTTTTAGAGGATTGCTTACTAGTTTTAGAACTAAGGCCACCAATGTTATCACCACCTCATTTACAACTACTCTAAAAGGAAGTCTTAGAATTAAAAGAGTTAACTAAAAGGCCTAGGTCTTCTAGACCATTTAAGGACCTCTTATTATTATCACTAGCATCAAGAACCTAAGAAGGCAATTTTGAGATAATGAGAAACTTGTCAAGGCAATAATTTAAACTAGAAATAGTATGAATGACAATGTAATTCTAATATGCTCACCTTTTAGCTTTCATTTTGGCCCTATACTTGAACAAGCCCTCCATTGTACACCACAAATTCCACACCTTCACCCACAATCAATAATCCATCACCCTCAAGAGCACCTTTGAAATATTTATACCCATTCCTAGTAGAATTATTGGCATTCTCACCTTGCAAACCAATAGAAAATCCCTTTGCATGCCAAAGTAAATGCTAGATACAAAAGAATTCAAGAGGAGGTCAAGCTTCAAACCATAACGAACATTTAAAAAACCCACCAAACCCCCCCCCCCCAAAAAAAAAAAGCACAACCACTAAACAAAAGAAACACAAAACATTAACCATATAAATAATTAGCACATAAACATGACCAAAGAGACCAATAGAATAAAGACAAAGAGAGCTAAACAAAGATGGCATTAGAGGATGACCCTTCAACTTCCACTAAAGCATCTCACTCTCTTAAATTTCAATACCCACCATAATGTCAAACACCAATATACTTGGGGAAAACTCTTTTGGATTAAAAAATCCCACCAACAAAGAGAGAACAAGTATATATTAATTATAAAGAATAGAGTACATCAAACATCAACTTCTCCCTTTAGTTTGACAACATTTTGGCAAAGTAACCTTCTTCGAACTTGTATCATACCACCTCAATGTCAAACCCTCAATATAAAGACTCGAAAAGGCCTAAAAACCACTATAAGATAATAACATGGCCCCAAAAATGGTCCCAACATAACATGGTTAAAATTCTCATGACCCGCTAGAACAGAGTGACCTCCAAAACAAAATGTGACTCCCCACACAAACATATTTGACTAAAGTGATCATAATAGGTAATTGTAACTCCCAAGCACTCCCCCATGAAACACTAATTACACCTCTCGCCCACCTAATAAGGAAGATGCTCTAATGTAACTCCTAATTCAATGCCCACTTACAATAAAATTTCCAAGTCACTAGAGAATAAATAAATAATTAGGTTTGCAACCTCACATGGGTGTCCCAATTCATCCATTCCATAATTCTTGGAGATACATTATTTCCCATCTATAAACATTAGATGACCCTCTACAAAAATTAAGGTACAAAAGACCTTCAAGATTTGCAAGTGAATAGTACACCCAATCCTAACACAATGTTGACTAACTTGAACCCTAGCTTATGGTTCTTTACTATGAGATTTTGATAATATTTTCTAATGATCAACTTACTACCTAGGAATATTCTCAAGCACAAGATCCCAAATATTCAACTTGAGGTGATTTGGTGCACAATCAAATAGGTAAAATCAAATTCATAAAGAGTTGACTTAGTAGGAAAACTAAATTTCAAAATGGGAGGACTAGACCATGTCACAAAGTAGTCTAGGGAACAAGGTTGTGCCTATAGTTGAACCTTAGGTAGGGGAAAGGTGTAAGGGATTATTGGTAGATAGTTTCAAGGCTAAGGCCAATTTTTACAGTAAACAAGACAAATGGAAATATAATCAATTGAAATATTTCAATTAGCCACCCACTTCTTTCAAAAATTAAAAAATGGAATAGAATATAATTATCATTAAAGTTTGAGAGAAAATTTTAAGTCAACTACATAATATTTAGTCATTAGAAAAATTAATAAGTTATACAACTCATGTAAAGGTCTTCAATTCGTGATTTGTTAAACTTTTATTTTAACTATTGTCTCTTCAATTTGTAACTTAAAAGAAAGAATAATCAATTCGATCATATTATGCTATATAACTATAATATTATTCCTCTTCATCATGGCAAAGCATTCCTTTATCATGTTTCTCATGAATTTCAAGCACTCTTCATCCTCATAAGTTCTTCTTTATGAATTATGGTAACCACAAATGGTTCTCTTTTTATTTAGTTAAATTTAATTGCATAGTTTGTCAAACTTCCTTCTCTTGTATTGCACAAAATGCTCCTTGAAGAGGTTGGTTTGAGAAGACAAAAGTGGAGATTATGCAATGCCCCCCAAGCGTGCAACCCCTGGTAGCTAAGGCTATAAAGGGCTCTAATAATTTTCCCAATGGTTGTAACCACACCCTTTTTAAAATCATCCAATTAAATAATTTAAGAAAAAATAGGATCATATGGATGGAGCCAATCTAGAAATTTCACCCACCACTTTGTTCAACTTTTCTTACAACTACATAATAATCAATTTTAAGCTTTCAACCTCTTATTGAAGATTATAAACATCATGGGAGGAATTCATGAAGGGAATCCATTGAGAGGTCATCCAAAACTCACAACAAAGGGGTTGGTTAGGATAGAGGACTTACCTTCAAACATTGAGGAGATGAAATAATCTTTAATGTCAACATTATCTTGCAATATATGCTTCATAGTGTCCATGAAAAATTTCCTTACATTGAGGCAATCAACACACCCAGTCAATAGTCTAGGCCTTGTTAAAATCATTAATCGCCACAACATTGTTGGAGTTAGCATATGCTAATGTCACCTAGGTCATTTTGAATAGGAACAAAATTAGGGGATTCTCGGCCACAGTATCTAGGCTCTTTGACTTTGCCCAATAACTACATGCTTTTGAGAATTAATTTCATCTCATTGACCCATTGCATTTAGCCATACTTGACTATTTGGATTCAACCTTGTTCTACCACGAGACTAAGAAGGTTTAGAGGCCTTATATTTGGAAGAAAGATCACAAATACTAGACTTGTTTTGAGATGGTTTAGAAATTTGATTGTCATTTTTCCCAAATGGTGGAAGCTCCAAATAGAAAAATAAGGGAAAAAGGTGTGGATACAATCAACCACCTAGAAAAACATGAAATGAGGAAGGCAAACCTCAAACAACACATGTTTATAAGGATAAAATTGTGAAGCTACCTAGTCTTGTGTCTAACACACCCAACAACTAACAAGAACATCTACAATGTCAAGAAGAGGTATCCTTGAACACCCATGCTAATTAATTGAGAATGTAGAGCCAATTTAACAATATAGATTAAAAAGAAATGTTTAGGTAATAGAAGTGCAAAGCAATAAAAGGAATGAGAAGACAACACTAAAGGAAAAGATCTTAGTGTTGCAATGATAAATGTTGCCTAGCACCTCACAAAAAATATCATGCCACAATAAATGCCTATAAATGACAAAATCAAATGTAAGGCATTCATGAGATTAGCCAAAAAGACTAGCGAATTACTTACCTCCAAACTAGCTAAGTGTTAATAAATGGAAATGGTGAGCAAATTATTAGATATCCCATTGATTTTGAGTGGGTTGCTTAAGGGTGTGCATCAATGAGATAGGGGTTGATCATGTGACAACTACTAGACCCTAGGGGACTTTCATTATCAACAATCAATGATAACCTTAGTCTAAGCCCAAGGTAGGAGAAATTATCTTCTTTAATAATCCAAACTTGGGAGGATGAGAGAAAGAAGGTTAGCTTGACCACCACATTAGCCACTTTGCTACCATGAAAACCTAGAAAACTTGAGATTTTTCACATTTTGATAGAAAGTGCATATGTGGGCTAGGAACTTTCTTAGTTGCAAAAATCTTATGTTGGTCTCATCAAAGAAGAGAGAGAGGTCATCAAGTTTTGAGATTATTGATTTTGACTCAATAATGGCATGTTGAAGCTAAAAAATGGACAATGCCAAGAATATCCTATCCAAATAGCCAAGGATTTTGCTAGGTTGTAAGAAGCTAGACCAACCCCAACAAAAATTGAAGAGATGGCAACTTTTGGTATCACAAAAATACCAACTCTTACATAGTTCATCTTGCCCTCAAAGGCACCATTCATAGTCAACTTGAATCAATTAGCCTCTATAAATTCCCATTTGATAAAATCACAATGTTGATTGGCAACCCCTTCAATGGGGTCTTGTACTTATATGATTGCATAAATGATTTTATGTGCCACCTTTTTCAATGCCGTATAATTTGTAATTTATGTTTACCTTTTTAATATAGATTTAAGAAGGGAACTATAGGGGTTCTCACCCAAGAGAACTATCAAAATACATAAGAACCAACAAAATGGCTTATAATGCATAACTAGTTGCAACCAAAAAGGTTGAAGAGAGCCAATGAAAAACAAAAAACCTACCAACTAGCAAAAACACCCAATAACATGAACAAAAACTAACAAAACTAAAAATCCAAACCCTGAGCTTGGACATCCCTACCCACCAACACCTTGTAGGTAAATTTTGGTCATCTCAAAACGAACATCTAAGATCGGTAGTGCCTTCAATTACTTTCAAAACTATTAATTTACTTCAAAGACACGTACTACTATGCCACAAAGTAGAATCAGACATAGTTCATTTCCCACATTGACCCTTAGAGAAAAGTTAATGCTAATTAAACCAGTTCCAAACAACACCATTAAACAGATTCAATCAAGTAGAACCATTAAACATGAAAGATGGAACAAAAGATATGAACACACAGATTTACGTGGGGAAAACCCTTTCAGGTAAAAAACCCCACACTCCAAAAGCCCAGATCGCCATTGTATTAATCAACAACATAATACAGTTACAATACAATTCAGGCTCTAAGCCTTTACAGGAGATTTACATCTTATTCCATTATGGAGAGAAACCGGTAGCATAACCCTACTTCGATCTCACCTCTTGATTGAGCAACCCTCTCTCACTCAGCTAATCTTTAACCACGCAATGCCAATCCATTTGATTTTCAATCGTTCCAAGAAATCGTCATACCAGACAAACAACCATAAGTAGCTTAACCGTCACTACCTTCCCACCATCGAAGTCATATCATCGAAGAGACTTTGTTCGTTCTTTCTCCAAAACCATCAAGTCATTCCAAAAAACAATCGCTCCATCTGCTTCACAATGACCATGTGAAGCAAGCAATATATCGGCATTTCGATGAGACATTAAAAAATCTCCCACCGAAACTAGAATGTCACTCTAACGAAGGTAATACTGCCATGTGTTCAGCATACCCCAACAGGGCCCACTAAGTCTTCAGATATCAGAGTGTCAAAGAGACACGAGAACATGTCTCTCCGAACACTCAATGTCATATCGACATCCACTCTGTTCGCCAAATACATGGATCGCCATATTGATGAGAGAGCACAACTTTTCCCATTGATATAAGGATGTCACACCGATAAGATAATACCGCTCCATGTGATCCCAATTGCAACCCATCGGCCTATCAAAGATACTTCAAAGTCTTGACGAACTCGTGAGGTCACACCGACAAGATTCTTCAATCCTCATTGAAACTTCGAGGAGACATGTTCCAATGTCACAGCAGCACAACAAGGTCACTGTGATAAGAGACTCCATTGCCATATCGAAGAGACAACTTAATATCTCCCACCAATACGGGAGTGTCACACCAATGGAGCTTATAGTGTTTGTCCAAGTGGTCCCCACCATTTACGCGGCATTTGTGTCACTACCGTACAACTGATGTCACCTTCCACGCAAAACAATCCCACTCCATTGACACATCAAGGAGACAAGCTTTAGAGTCCCACCGAAGTCACAAAGTTCCAGCGACAAGAGTCCCCACCTTCCATCGGCATGTCGAAGAGACATAAACCAATGTCCCAGAGACAACGTTAAGTCACTTCGATAAGAGACTCATCAAAGTGTCGAGGAGACTGTTAAGGAACTCCCTTCGACATCACCCTATCTCGCCGATAACATCCTCCATTAGGACTTCGATCAGACTAGTGACTCTATCCTAATGATATTCAACTATCTGTACGATAATGTAGAGGCTCGAACACCAGTACGTTTGAGGCACCATTTCTCAACACACCTCTATAAGATGTACTAGCTCTAGACATTAACACCACCAACACTCTTAGTGCAAAAGGCATGCCAAACACAACATTCTACAAGTTGCAAAAAATCCACTCCATGGATCACATCCCTCCTCTAAACCAAACGGCACAAAGAATCCTCTTTCAAGGATAGTAAGCTAAAGGTTCTTGTAACTTCCAATGTGCCCTTTGAATGTGTGACTGACAAATTCTTTAAGAGTGTCTTCAAGTCCAAACAAAAAACTTGAGCATACTAATTGGTGAAACACCACGAACAACTCCTTATTGAGAACACTCAAGTCACCCTAAGTGGCACCTAATTCAAGCCACTATGAACTAAAGAAGGACCGCTAACTTTTAAAGTCAAGTTGAAGAAAGAAGCCTCCTCAAGTAACAAAAATACATCATACATTTGTTGATTGCTTCATTGAAGACCTTAACTACAAGATTTTACCAAAAAAAAAAAAAAAACCATGATAGAAGCCTTTATATGAATAGACCCATTGTTGCCTAGACCTTGTGGCCCCATAATACATTTAACCAAGCATATCACCCCAAGAGAAAAACAATAAAAAAGGCCTTCAATCTTTTATAAAAAATAGCCCCACAAAAGGAGGTGTCCCAAGATTTTGATGTGAACTTCTTGTGAGCCATAACAAAGAGGACCTACAGAAACAAAGAACAACCGCCACTCCCTAATGCCCACATGGAGGAAGCAAAATCAAACAACCACACCACAAACACATCAACCCAAAGACAATGCCAACAAACTATAAGAGTTAGATTTAAAAGATCAAACATGTTGAAAAGCCCAACTCACATCCTACAAAAGCTACAAGAACCCTTCCTACTATAATGACAACACTTTATAATTATGGCCAAGGAGCCAAAAAAATAAATGTAAAAACAAATAGTCGCCAATGGGAAGAATAAATATAAAATAAATATGGTAAGTCATCCCTTAAGATAGATCACACCACCACACATGTAAACTCCTTCCTCTCCAAAACCAAGGCAAAGGAAACTCATTCATAGAGAAAAACTGATTTATGGAAGATCTACCAAACCAACCCAATCATTTGATCAAACTCCAATTATAATCAAGAAAGGGTATTGATCTAGCCCAACATTTGCTAGCAAATTTGCCACCCTAATACATTCACAAAAATAAGGCATGAAGAAAACATCATCAAAAGATTTGCACAAGGTTAACACCTCATTCCAATTTGGACAAGCCATTTTAAAAATTCCTTAAATAACCACCAACAAATCCCCCTCCATAACAAGATTCTTATACTCAACATCCTTAGCCAAGGAAAGCCCTTCAACCACAGTCGTCCACTTTGCTTCATTATTAGTTTGGAAGCCCAATAAAAAGGACCCACCTTTCACAAAACATCCCTTATCATCACAAATCATTGCTCCAACACCAGCAAAATCTAGACTACCTGTAGAGGTGCTACCAAAGTTGATTTTAAAAAATCCTTGAGGAGCTTAGTCCAATATGCCTTGTTCCTAACATTTGTTTATCAATTATCCCTTTAATGGGAGTAATTTATGTTTAACTTTACTTCTACATACATTAATAATTTTTTTCAGAAAAAAAACTCACAACTCTACAAAGCTCGCTAAAACAAGGGTTGCATTATAGTTAGAGTGCCTGCCAAAGGCCACAAGGGCAAGCATAGTGCAAATACACAAGACAAAGATTTACACAACAAAAAATTTATGTGTAACAACTAGTATTAAATAATCTTAAGAAGTTTTGCAACATATATTGAAACCATTGAGAAGGCAATGATGAGGGAAAAGCATATTTCAATTCAAATGCCATTTCAAAGAAATAACACAAACTAAAAACAGAATTGCAACAAACCAGCACATATACTTTGTAAATAATCTAACTTCTTGATAATTAGTTTTCTTTGTTCCAAATACAACACCAACTAAACTACACAACTAGTTAAAGTGCTAAGCAAGTCAAATGCCATTTAAATAGCAGTTTAAAACAAGAGTATATTGAAATGGTGACAAGAATGAGCCAAAGGCTCAAACCTATAAATTCTTCATGAACAACACTCAAATGATTACATTCTATGGCTTTATAAATCCACTCAACTTATTAACTACCCAAACCACTAACTACCAACTCAACTAATAACTAACTAAAAACTAATATCTAATAAATTAGCATTAACATGCTAATTTATTATTTATTACTTTATTCTATGTCATGCACTATAATTCCTAACACCCCACTTTTGAGCTGACATAGAGACTTTATTCTGGTGTTGCAGTATCAACAATTGGCCTACCTCAAATTTGCCCCCCTTCAATGAAAAGTTTTCTTTGGATGTCAGTTTCTACCGATAATGCATCCAATTACAATGTGCAAATACAAAATCTATTACAACCTTATAGCTCCAAAATCTTTATACAAAATAAAAAGATAAGTTAAATTGGCAATAACCATTTAAATACTTCTATCTTCCGCATCTAGCTGCGAAATAAAAATTGCAGTCATTCTCAAATGCTTTTTGGGTTTTGCGCTCCTATTCAACATCTTTCCAAAATATTTTGAATTTTTGAATTTCATTAAGTAACGAGAAAGATATCGCAGTTTTAGTGAGACTGTGTTAAACTGTCATTTTAAAATCAAAACAATATACCAACAATAGCATGGTGCCTAATGAGAACATTATTCCTCCTTTGCACAAACTTAATATCCATCAAAGAGAAGCATAATAAATCCATACCGATCTTGAAACAGATAAACCCTCATTACTAAAAGATAAACTTATTCTCAACCACCTTAACCTCTTGCATTTTTCTGCAAAACCTTATATCTTTGCAACTAATCTGAAAAAAATGAAGGAAAAACGCCGAAAAGAATATACAAAATGGAAGAGAAAGGAAATGCACATGAATGGCGGATGTCAACGGGTTCACTACAAGGAACGTGATATCTGTGAGTACCGTTAACAAATGTGCAAGAAGAGTGGATGCTACAGAATCTAAATTTCATGTGAGGTCCATGGTATCCACTAGTCCTTTATTTGCAACACTTGATTTTACAACAAATGGATGGGCACGGAAAAATATAATGGGGTCACAAAGGTTTGTGGTATTCACTAATACATTGCCTTAATCAACTTGACAAACAAAGCATGAGTAGGTGAAAATCAAAGAGACCTCTTTTGAAGCCTACTCTAACACCATATTGAAATGGTGACAAGAAAGAACCAAAGGCTCAAACCTGTAAATTCTTCATTCATCAACACTCAAATGGTTACATTCTATGGCTTTATAAATCCATTCAACTTATTAACTACCCAAACCACTAACTACCAATTAACTCATAACTAATAACTAACTAAAAACTAACATCTAATGAATTAATTTATTAATTATTACTTTATTCTATGTCATGTACTATAATTCCTAACAGAGTAATGGAAACCAAGTTGAAAATCAATTTAAGCAAGACTACTAAGCATGCCAATGCACCTGTCCCCCTCATTATGGGCATTGAGTTCTTCAGCTTATTTTCTCTTCTAGATTGCTTCGACTGTTAGCTCAGCTTCAGTCTCATCCAAAGTAACATTCCCTTCTTTCTTCCTTTGAATTGCTTATTTGTGTAGCAATCTGTAGTTCTTTGTATAATTCCTTAGCCACTTTAGATCTTGCATCCTCTGCTTTGTTACAAGCTTGACAAAAGCAAGAATGGAAATTTAAATTCTAACATTACAAAATATGAACCATTTAACAAAATTGCTAAAAAACATGTGCTCACATGGACTGCAAAGATTGCATGATACAAAAACCAATTAAAATATTATGTAAATTCGATCTACACTTGCAGTTTTAAGAGCAGGACCGAGTAAGAAAATGCCAGGAAAACACATTGTCAAGACAAAATGTCAGGTGATCAAAATATAACTAAAGAGACGAGCTTTTACAACCGTGCAAACTTTTTTCCAAATTTTGTACACTCATCAGCATTGTTGCAACTGGACCAGCAAAACTGTAATAAACATGGCAAAACCCTCATTGTCATTGAAGCCATCAGCATTTGAACCAATATTTTGCATTTCTTATTGGTCAGATGTTGTTTAAAGGCAACCATTTAAAAATTGTTTTCAATATGAGAAACATTTGTGTATACAATTTGCATTTTTTACAATTAAAGACAACAGCTTCTTATGTCTACACAATGAGGACTGCTGTAAGCATCTTGCTAGCAAGATGTTGCACTGTCAAAATGCTAGCACTCATTACCAGCACTATACCTATAGCAAGGAAAATGCATCCTCAACATCAAATGATAGATGATCAAAATATAGTCAGAAATATTTTTTTACAAGATCAATGTATTCTTTGTTAGAACTCAATTAATACTATGCGCCTTAGAAAACAAGATAAAAAAAAGTATTCAAAGGAAGTTAAGCTTGCACAAACTTATTGGATTAGGTCATTTTTATCCATCCTTTTATCCTCTAGGTTTTGAGAACTACTTGCATGTCAAATTCTTTGCCATTTATATCCCTTTGTGAAGGATTGCAGTTTTAAATTCTCATAAAGTTCAATCGATTCAATGGTGTTCATAATACTACACCTCAACAAAAGATGGCTGCATTTACTGCAAAAAGAAGCAAATGTATATCAATGTTAGGTGTTAATGCATATTTGCATTGCATGCATCTATTGTAAAGACTTTTGGAAAAGGTCGATGTATGGTCAAATATTAGCAAAATAGAAGTGTGTGTGATGTCTACTAACAAAATAATGTATCAATGAATTACACATTCAGCAGTACATATACAGAATAACATGTTCATTAGCTCATTTATCAAGCAACAAGCATTACACTGAATAAATTATAGGGAAGAAATGTCAAATACATAGTATATATACAAAATAAAGATACTGACTTTCCTAGGCATTCAGAAGAACTCATACACATTTCTTTCATCTGCCTTAAGGAAAGTCTGCAAGATAAAAACGAATAATATTACAAACAGAATAAAACAGTTCTGTGGCATGGATGTAGTTTCACCCAAGTAGACAATGTAATTGCTCTTGCATTGTTTTGTTTAATATGTTGTGCATGGGCAATATTGTTGTTGAGATTTTATATATATATATATAAGAATTGATTAAAGTCACTCAATTTTTCTGCCAGATATATTGATGGGATGATGTACATGCATTCCAAAGTCTCTCAAATGAATCTGCACCTTACATGTTTGAAAACTGAGCCACTTTAGTGAATGCCATTAGAAATTAATGATAATAAGTTTCCACAATCCATATCATAAATCTGTATAGTTTTTGGATTTGATTGTATCCAAAGTTTTTGCATCAATGTTTCTGATCACACTCCGTGATCCATCATCACGATGAAAGAGAGCAAGAGGAGAAGAAATGGATAATTGGAGACTTAGACAAGATAAAAAGCAGAGAGGAGGGGGGAGGAAAGGTTACATGCAAACCGAGGACAACAAAAGAAGGAAACACCTACCTGGAATACACCTACACACACACACTTAAAATAATAAAAATAAAGGAACCTCAAAACTTGAAGAGAAAACAAAAAACAACAAGATACAACTAAAAATGAAGAAAAATGCAAAGAAATGAAGAGAACTAAAATGAAAAGCAGAGACTAGATACAATGAAGAAATAAATAGGAGAAGAAAAACAATAAAGAGGAGAAAAGAATATATATATATGCAAAGACATTAAAAAGAATATAAATGAAGATAAGAGAGACAATGAATAAAAAAAAGAATACAAATAAAATAAGATAAAGAAAATAAGAATAGGAAAAAGAAAAGACAAAGAAAAAATAGCCTAGAAAGAAATAAAAGAAGAAAAAAGCAACTCAATAAATCTAAAAACAAAAGAAAAACCACACTTAAAAGAATGAATATGTATATATATATAGAAAGGGGAGATGAAAGAACGAAAGAATAAAAGGTAGGTTAAATTCAAATATAAAAAAAATTAACAACGATAAAGGAAAATATAAATAGATAAAAGACCAAATAAAGATAAAGGAAAAAATACCAAGAGAGAAATAGAAGAAAAATAATGTAACTAAATAAATCAAAAAACAAAAGAAAAACCAAACATAAAAGAATATATATAGAGAGAGAGAGAGAGAAAAATGAAAAAACAAAAAATAAAAGAAGAAAAATAATATATCAAAAAGAAAACCGCTCTAAAAAGATAAATAAACCGCTCTAAAAAGATAAATAAAAGAAAGACAAGACAAAAAAATGAATAAGCCAACAAATATAAATAAAAATGAATATAAATGAAGATAAGAGAGACAATGAATAAAACTAAGAATACAAATAAAAGAAGAAAAAGAAAATAAGAATAGGTAAAAGAAAAGACAAAGGAAAAATGCCTAGAAAGAAATAAAAGAAGAAAGCAACCCGATAAATCTAAAAACAAAAGAAAAACCACACTTAAAAGTATATATATATAGAAACGGGAGATGAAAGAACAAAAGAATAAAAGAAAGGATAAATACAAATATAAAAAATTAACAACGATAAAAGAAAATAAAAGACCAAATGAAGATAAAGGAAAAAATACCAAGAGAGAAATAGAAGAAAAATAATGAAACAAAATAAATCAAAAAACAAAAGAAAAACCAAACATAAAAGAATATATATATATATATAAATGAAAAATGAAAAAACAAAAGAAGAAAAAAGAACAAAAGAAAAGTTATAAATATATATAACCAAAAGGAATACCACTCTAAAAATAGAAGAAAGGCAAGAGAAAAAATGAATAAGCCAATGAATATAAATAAAAGAACATAAAAGAATGAAAGTAAAGAAAGCCAAATAGAAAAAAGGAGTAGAAGAATGGAAAAAAATAAGAATAGAAAGAAGGATAATTAAAATATAAAAAATATAAAAACAAGGAAAAAATTATAAGGAACTTCAAATCTCATCCACACAATAGAAGCTGCAAAGAAAATTAATTACAATTTGAAATTATTCAAGAGAGAATCTGTGCAAAAATTCCTCTTTATTGAATTTTGGGCATAAGTTCTTGTGAAGGCTACGGTGATTGGAAGTGGCACTCACAACAAATACATCTTACAAAATTCCACTTTCAATTATGCTTTGATGTATGTCCACAACCTCTTCCCATTTTGAACATATGCTGCAATTATGGCATTTCCTTGGTGCATTTTGTCAAACAGTTATGTGCCTTGTCTATGCCTCTACATATTGCATACACATCTACCAGGACACTTGCGTAACTACAACACACAACAAAAATCCTCTGGTTTTGCTTTCATGGACATCCATACCCTGTTTGGAAGTTCCCATTCTTCACAGAGGCTGTGACGATGCTGGCAAAGGTTCGAGCATCTGGCTTTCCACCAGCCAATTGCATTTTCTTGAAAGTTTGTAAAGCCTTTTCAAGAAATCTTTTTTGTGTGTATCTTGCAATTATTGCATTCCATGAAGCCACATTTCTTGAAAACTCCTTAAAGTTGCAGAAATTTGCAAACATAAAAAGTGCAAAATAGTTCATGTGCCTTGTGCATGCTTCTACATTTTGCATGCATGTGTACCAGGGCAGTTGCAACTACATCTGCCAAAATTCCTGTCTCCTTTATGCTTTGATGGAACTCCATACCCTGTTCCAAAGCTCCCATTTTGGCACAGGCTGCGAGTATGCTAGCAAATGTGAGCTGATTGGGTTGCAGACCTGTTCATTGCATTTACTGAAACATGGGACTGCCTACTCCTGCATTTGACATGCATGTTAATAAACTTATTTTGAAAAGTCTTCAGTAGGGTACCATGTAGTAAGCAGAATGTCCAGTGCCTTCTTCAACTAGCCCTCTCTACATAATGCTGTGAGATTGAGATGAATAGTGGATGGCAATGGCCTTTTATGATTGTAATTGGAGTGTGAAAAATGTAAAATGTTATTCAGTCTACGTCCACCACACAGTGACATTGCTACTGGTAAGCCGGGGACCATTTTCACTTCCACTAACCTATTTGCTCATTTAGTAAGGTAATTGCAAATCCAGCTTTTTATGCAGAAATTCATTGTCTCAAAACTCAACAATTAAGGACTGCAGAAACATCAAGCCATTAAATATTTTCAAAATACACATTCACTTTTACCAAGAAAGACAATGTACTTTCTCTTACATTGCTTTGTTTAATATGTATTGTATCTAGCCTCCTAGACAATATAATCGGTCACACATCATACTAAACAGGACAATGCAAGAGAAGGTACATTGCCTATCTAGAGAAAAGTACATGTGTACAGCTTCTCTCAACCCATGAATAACATGGAAGAACTAACTGTATAACATCTAGACCCATTGAACTGCACTACTTATAAAACCGCCACTATGTCTTGCAAGCATGAATTGAAGAACTGTGAAACATATTGTAGGAAATGATCATAATCAGTAATCAACGTATAATCAAATTTCATGGGCCAAAGATGTACTCCAATACCAGGAGATGAGTGTAGAAAATTAAGAGCATTTAAGTATGGCTGAAAAATCTTCCATCAATTCAATTTGTGGCTCTTAGATGACAGTACATGGCAGTCTATAAGCCACCTGGCCCTTAAAAAAACATTTTTCCAAATAAAAGAAGAAAAAAATGTTACAAACTTTAGACAAACAGATTAACTTTTGCCTAGGCACAAGGCAAACCAATTGAAATCAAAATGTTGTCCTGAAAATATAAGCCCTACCAAAGTTAGGGACTGATATTTGCTGTCATGTGTCTTGGCAGGTCCTTTTTTTTTAATTAAAATAACTGCAATGATGAAAACATGTAATGTCCCCATTTTGGCCATACACTCTTCTTTTGGATTTAGCCTATTTCCGGAAATCCGTAGGCTAAGCTAAAGTAGAAAACTAGGGTTTCCTCTTTCAGATACTACTCAGTTGGCATTCAGAGGATGTTGTGCAGACTTACTATTTATAGCAGTTTGCTATTTTTAGCAAGTCTATCTTTTGGCAGTATCTATCTTGCAGCAATTCAATCCTTTGCAGTTCAGTGTTTAGTTTGGCTTTCTGATGGTTTTGAAGTTAACTTACTATTTTTGGCATTGCTATTTTTAGTAAGTTCATTTTTGGCAGAAGCATCATCATCAACTTGGTTCAGTTTGGCATTTGTCAGTTTGCTATTTTTAGCAATTCATCGATTTGCAGCTTGGGCATTGTATTTGGTTATCTCCTTGGACTGAGTTTCAGACTTAGTCAATTTTCATGTCTTGAAGTTGTACCGCCTAGGCTTGATGACTTCAAGTTGTTTTAAAGAAGGGGACATAAAGGGGTCAAGTGAGCATTTAATTATTTAATAAATGCTTTATTGTTGCAATATGAAATGGATGCCTAAAGGGGAAGTTGAATGATATTTTATTATTTCAAAAGTAAAAGGCAAAAAGGTGGCGTCCCTTTTGGAAGTTGAAGTGATTCAACTTCTTGGAATTTGAAGAGTTCTTGTTGCTTCATTTGCCAACTAAAGCTTATATATTGCTGCTGTTTGAAGAGCTGATTATCCAATATTTTTATGCTAATGTTATGCTGTCGAAATGACAACTTGTTAATACTTCGAGGGATGTTTACCTCCTAGTTCCAATCCCATTTCGTGTTTGAAATACAACACCTAGTTGGACATTTGCTGCTTCTCAAATCAGACTAGCAGATTGAGCTCAATAGTTGAAGATTTTGATGAAATTTCCAGTTTTGAAGTTGCTGATACAGTCACAGCTGAAAGTTGAATTTGTATACAGCTTTGTGAGTAATTTTTATTTTGTTCTGGGCATTCGAGTATCTGATTTCTATGCTTTGGGCGACCCCTTCCACAAGTTTCCAGATTTTTATTTTTGAGTTGCTGATTTTTAATGACAAAATCGCCCCTCAAGGAGGGCCGTACCATTCTTGAAAGCATTGGAATTCGTGCTTGAATTATATGCTGAGTTTTGGTGCTGTTTGTGATCTGTTTTTGGGCGCCTACCTCCTAAGAAGACACAGCAAAAGACGACATTCGATTTGGAGGTGAATTAAGTGAGTTATGAACTTTTCATTGAATTTCACAGTTGCTGATTGACATTTCCAGTTTACTGTTTTTTGTATCAGACCTTTGAAGTTCTGATTTTTGACTCATTATCAGTGGTTAGAGAGATAAATAATTGTATGAGATCATCTATTACTCATATGTTTGAAGACTATTGTAATTCATATGTAAATTGCAGCTTATTTCTTATTTGTAAAGACTGTAAACAGTAGTACTATTCCAGTTCTAATTGCTGCAATTAATTCTTCTTCTTCTCACATAAGTACCCCTGGATGGTTTACCGCCAGTGTGGATAATTTGATTGTAACACTCTTGTACCCACTTTCATAGTGGTGAATCCCCACAATTCTGTGGATGCCCGCCGCAGCGGATGAATTGTTTTAATTGTAATCTTTTCCCCCCACTGTTTGGAGGTAGTGTGGAAATGCTCTTCATGGCTGGTTATCCGCCTGTTAATTTCTAGCTTTCAATTTAAACACTCCGTCATATGTTAGCACCTCGCCCTCAGTGGGATCTTGTGTGCACATTCTTGACGTTGAGAAGTTTCTTTCAAGTATTTTTCATTTAGCTCCTCCGCCATATGACAACACCTATCCCTCATTGGGATTGAGTGTGCATTCTTGGTGTGAGTTCATTTCAAGTTTGGTTTTCTATTTGGAGCTAACGCTAATCAAGTTGGCGTAGTGTTGGCTTGTGTTATGATAATTCAAGAAAAAAATTGGTTAGCATATTTCAAAACACATCTTATGCTTGTTTATCTACATTGGCATTGTTGTGTGTATTAAACAGAAAAAGCATAGGTCTAAACACATCAATTTGAAAAGGATAATGAAAGAGAAACTACATTGCCTACCTAGGGAAAAGTACATGTGTGCAGCTTCTGTCAATTCCCCTGCAATGCAAAGGAGCTAACTGCACAAACAAGTAGAGATGCAGATTAGTATGCAAAGCATATGATAGGTTCTTTCAAAAAAAAGATGAGCCCAAACATATTAAACAGGATGATGCAAGATAAGCCATATTGCCTACCTAGGGAAAAATAAACATGTGCAGGTCTTCTCAACATGTTCGCAACGTGGAAGGGTGAGCTGCATGAGAAGGAATAGATGTAGATTAGCATGCAAAGTATTTAACAAAATGTTTTAAAAAAAAGGGAGCACAAACCAATCAATTATCTGTCCAACTTGGTATGAAGGTCGAAGTTGACCTTCACTCACTAGTAGGAAGCCATAATACATTTTAGGAGAATATCAATGTTGTTCAAGCATTATGTACATACAATGACCAAAAAGAATAAAAGAACTTAGGACTAATCATGTACAAAGCAGATAGTGTAGCAGTAATCACAGAAAGTCTAAGCTATGCAACAATTATTTATTATTATCTTTTAGAAAGCATGATATAATTAAATAAATAACAAGAACCATGTAGCTTGCCACGTTGAAAGCAATTTGCTAGGTCAGAGGAGACCTCTGAATTGCCAAATTATACACAATTTTCCCATGCACAATGCCTCCATAATTGTGGAATTGATTATAGAGCAGAATTTGCAATAAACAAAATACTGATAAAACAAGTCTGTAACATAATAATGTTAGAATATAGAGGAAAAAAAAAAAGCTTTGCAAACCTGGAGGGAAACAGTGACTTGCTAGTCCGTACATATTATGTGATCATAGCCAGATTCAAACTTTAATTAAGGTCAATAGAGACTGCTATCTGTAAGTGTTGCAGCAGTCAAACCAGTGTCAGTTGTAGCATAGAGACTAATATGATCAGAACTCATATTGATGCTCTACACAGTCACATAGGCTGAACAGAAAGGTATTCTAATCAAAACACTGAGCTGCACAAATACACTAAATACATATACATAGAAAAAAACAATTGCAATCATCCCTGCTTTCTTTGCTATATTGTTTTTTTCGGTTCACATTAAGTTGGACATTTGGACAGTTGGCTTATGGCCATCTCTTCTAACATTTCCTCAAATTCTTTGCATACTAATTTGTTGTTTAATTTGTAATTAGATTTGACCTTCATTTTTGCTTAGTTCTAAATGCCATTGATTTTATACCCACATCCCCTAGTATTGGAGTACATTTCGGCCCATGAAATTTGATTATATGTTAATTACCAATTACAATCATTCCTTCAATATGTTGCACAGCTCTTCAATTTATGCTCCCAAGACACAATGATGGGTTTATAAATAGCACATTTCAATAGGTCTGGATGCTCTGCTTTTGTGTCCAAATCCTCTTCCAATGCCAAAGAGCTAGGTGCACAAAGAAATAGAGGTGCAAATTAGAAAGCAAAGAATTGGATAGGTTGTTGAACAAATATCCGTTAGGGCCCCTCAGTCTTAAGAGCTAATATTCCATGTGATTTATATATCCTCTCTGGATACTAAGAGCAGAACCTTCAGGGAACCTCTAATCTTCAATCTTTTTGCTTAGTAATCTTCAAATTTTTTTAGCTAGTTTTCCAGCTTTCTTGCCTTACTCTATTTCTCTTGTTAAACAGACCCAACTTGGCTGATGTCAGACCTGTCTCATTGACATAAATTTTTCCTTTCTTTCCATCATGGCAACAATTCCAGTCCATTCCTAAGGAAACTGTGTTTTGCATTGATGTATACTCTATTCCCCACTTTAGATGATCCAACCTTTATCCGAGAGAGCTGGGCACCTAATTCTAAACTCATGTTATAAGTCGTAGGTCTTTCTTTTCTCACACAATTTCGAAAAATAGAATAACCTTTGCTAGCATTGTTAGACTGTCCTAAAACTCTTAGTTCCCTTCGGTGTTCAAATACACAAAATACTATAGAAGAATAATGTGAGTAGTTTTCTGGGATTTTAGAATTAAAGCCATACTTGCTCTGCATTTGCTAAGGATGATATCAGATATGGCAAAATGGCTTTTGGAGAAATTTCTAAACGAAGGTACAAAATGTTTTTTTAGTTCACAGCTTAAAATGAAATTCTGAAACATATTTGTAAATTTCAGATCTTCCATTCTTGAGTAAGTTGAATGCTGAATTTGCATGCAAGAAAGCTTGAAAAATGTTGGTCTTCATGCAATGTTTTAACTTTTACCGTTTTACTAGGGAATTAGGGTTTTCCAGCAAAAGTGCCCCAAACCAGGAGCCGCATGTATGTCCAAATGTCGACACTTACATTAGGAAAACAAAGATGGTGGCCTCAATACCAGTGGGGCAAAGCCGGGAAGATAGTACAAGCATTGGCATTACTTGAAGCTTGGATATAGCCTCAGTCAAGCTTCATCATCAAAAACAAAAGCTTGATCCGAGATTCGCATCTTAAGATTCATCCTTGAGACAAGAATAATCTCAAGAAGCCCGATAAATGCAGATACTAACTGCATTGTAGACAATATGAATATTGATCAACAATATACATGACATAAGTAGCAACTTCACTAATCCTTTTCCCTGTGTAAACTAAGAGCATCAAAACAAAGTTTCTGATCTAAGAGGAAGAATGATTATTGGTTATGGAAGCCATCCACAAAAAAAATTCAAGTTACCAATACACTTTTAAGATGAATTGTAAATTGACTGCAAATGCATGTATGATATGACTATAAAAAGCCATTAAGATCAATACAAAGAAAGAAAGAAATTTTAATGTCAACGAATGACCAAATTAGGACTATGGGACTCAAGAGTACAGCCAGTCACAATAGCAAGAAAGAGTCTAAACAAACTTTAACATCTAAATGAAAATAGAAGCTAGGAACAAAAAGAGCGCATCAAAAGATTAGAACTAGAGATCATGAACCCAAAATGGGTAAACCCCAAAGAACAAATTAGAGATGATGTTATATGTGACAAATATAATGAATAATCTTTATCTGCATTCTATTTTCTTTGCTACATGCATTAATATATATAAGTTTAAAATGATCCTTACTAGTCTATGCATGTTTGCATTTTGTCAGATGCTTTCCATGCTAATTCGCACCTTCCTTTTGTTTATACAGTTTTCACTTTTGCATTGCTAATGGACTGGCAACACCTGCAAATTTTTACTTTTCTCCAGCTAGCTGAAACATTTTAAGGAAAATATTAGAACTTTTAAATTTTCTTCGTTTATTTAACCTTTGCAACAATTTTACAACTGTTCGCAGGGCACATCACTAAAAGTCAAAACATTAAACAGTGGCAATAGTAAGTGGAAGTGATCCAATTAGAGCATTGTGTAGTCTGGGATTCTATGCAACACCAAGCATAGCAAGTCTTTTTCTTTTTTGGGTACAAAGTTCTAAGAGAACTTCAAAATATAAAGACCCTAAAAATCTGGTTCAACATAAGAAATATAAACAATTACCAGTAGCAACTTTCCTTGAAATTTGCTATTAAACTGGGCCTTATGCAAAAAAGAACATGTCATAGATACTGTTACTTGCCTTAAATGAGTACTCATTTGATAGACGCTGTACACAGTATTGCATGACATTGATAAGTGTGAAGAATTTCCCTGATTTAGCATCAATACTGGTACTTGCTTTCTTTTGTTTATGCAGTTTTCCCTTTTGCATTGCTAATGGACTGGCAACACCTGCAAATTTTTTCTTTTCCCCAGCTAGCTGAAACGTTTTAAGGAAAATATTAGAACTTTTAAATTTTCTTCATTTCTTTAACCTTCGCAACCATTTTACAGCTGTTTGCAGGGTACATCACTAAAAATCAAGCATTAAACAATGGCAATAGTAAGTGGAAGTGGATCCAGTTAGAGCATTGTGTTGTCTAACGTTTTATGCAACACCAAGCATAACAAGTTTTTTTCTTTTCTGGGTACAAAATTCTAAGAGAACTTCAAAATATAAAGACCCTAAATATCTGGTTCAGCATAAGAAATATAAACAATTACCAGTAGCAACTTTCCTTGAAATTTGCTATTAAACTGGGCCTTAGGCAAAATAGAACAAGTCATAGATATTGGTACTTGACATAAATGAGTCTACTCACTTGATAGACACTGTACACAGTATTGTGTGACATTGACAAGTGTGAAGAATTTCCCTGATCTAGCATCAATACTGGTACTTGCCTTTCTTTGTTTAGACAGTTCGCCCTTTTGCATTGCTAATGGACTAGCAACACCTGCACATTTCTAGTTTTCCCCAGCTAGCTGAGACATTTTAAGGAAAATAATATAACTTTTAAATTTTCTTCGTTTCTTTAACCTTTTGTCATGCCCTGCTAAAATGTCCAGATCATTGCATATTAAATCATTGACTAGGCGATATCATAAAAAGCAATGCAAGGAGGCACCAGCAATATTCATAAGGGAGCACCAGCGAAAGAGTTTAATTAAAATTAAATTATGTTTTCCAAGGGTAGAGATGGTGAAAGGTGGTGACTCTTTCACCAATAAGGTATAAAGTAGGGATCATTCTATGATGCCCCTCTGCGCTTTGTCTTGACAGCGTTGCTGTATGTGGCTTGGTCCGTCTTTGTTGGCTGTTGTTTTGTTTCCCGATTCGCTGTTTAGACTGTTATTGTTTGATTGTTCCATCTTGAGTCATGCTTGTGACTTATGCTTTATAAATGAAAATAAAAGTTTAATTAAATTAAAAGAATTAAATTGGAAACAGATATGGTATTTAGTTTTAATAAATTAAGATTTATTGTTCAAATTAGAATATTTAAATTATGTATATATATTTATATAGATATAAATATATATTATTATTATGTTTGGTAAACAAACTTTGGTAGAAATTTTAAAATAATAAATTAATAAACTAGTGGTTATGGAGTGTAAATTGCATGGAGTTAAAATTTTAGAGAGGAAATAAATTAAGTAAAATGTGCAGGTGGGAGGCAATTTTAAAGAAAGAAAAATAAATGGAAACTTTAAAATGGAAGAAACTCTCAGAAAAGAAGGTAACAAAAGTGGTGGAGGATTAATTAAAAGGAGGTGGAGTTAACTCCACAAGGGCAATTGGCTTATTTCTCTCAGAAGGAAAAAAAACTAATTCTTGTTTTTGGCTTGCTGTGAATGTCTTGCTGGGGGGTTTTTTTCTGAAAAAAAAAACTCTCTGTTTTTGAAACTTTTCTTGAAATTGGAGATGTCGAGGGCATGTTAGTACAACATTTCATCAGGGGCTTAAATGCCCGTATTAGCGGTGGTGTTCGGGTGTACGAGTTGAAAACAATGGAGGTAGTTGTATAAAAGGCTCGGATTGTTGAGGAGAATCTAGCTATGGCTTTAGGTGGATAGACAGGGGTTCAGATTGGTAGTGCACCTTCCATTGGTGTTGCATCTCAGGCTGCGGGTCCCTCCAAGGGACATCGAACACCCACTAAGGGTGAGCAGCAACAACACTCTCAATCAAAACATAGGACTTCTCAGTCTCAACATGGTGGTAGTTGGATTCAGAAGGAGAGAGATCGGAGTTGGCAATGAGCTCAACGTGATCGTATCAATCAGCCAGCACAGAGTTCTCAGTCTACGATTAACAGGGGCAGTGTTCAGCAGTCTAGTGCTCCTCCAGGTGATAGAGGATTTAGTAGAGGTATGGGATGTTTCGCTTGTGGTCAACAAGGTCACATTGCTCAACAATGTCCTCAGAAGGGCACTTCTGGATTCAGTTAGAGATCGGCGGCTTTTGAGCCGACAGTAGGTGATGCCGACAGATCACATAGGGTGTTTGCCGCGGTGGATAACCGCCAGGTCGAGCATTGGAGTGTAGTTGGAGAGACTTTTGGAAGAGGACAGGCATCGTTCTTTGGAAATCGTGCACATCCTGTAGCATCGGGAGTTGACCCTCGGGGAGCGAGTCATGGTCCTAGTGCGGGTCCAATGGGATCCTAGTGTCAAGCCTTTTGTCTCTTGGGAGGATGTATCCCTGATGTGCGTATGTGTTACCCATTTTGTTTACAGGCTTCCAGGAGTAAGCCTAGTCTTAGATGTAATGCCCCCTCAGTTTGCCTTTGTCTGGACCGCTTCTTGGATTTGCATTTAGAGTTTATGATGTTGTAGCTAGACTTATGTTACTGCTCGCTGGACACTCTGACTCTGTTAGATGTTACTCAGACATGGTGATATTTTGATGAGTAGATATTGTGACTGTTTGATAACATTATGATGCTTGAGTTAATGATATTGATGGCATTGTGATATTTGATGTTCTTATTTATATCATGTTGTCTTTCTTTGGCATTATGTATTGTTATGGATACTTGTACTTGTGGTTTATCTTTTATCATGGTTAGCGGTATTGGCTCTTAGTTGGTTAATCTTCGTTATGGATGTGAGAGTTGTTGGATACGTTAGCACGTAACGTAGTCATGTACCCCAAAGGTTTAGTAGATGTGTATCATTGCGAAGTATGTTATGCGCATTATACATAGGTTTAGTTACTTGTAAAAAAGAATTAAAAAAAATTTGTGCGGATGATGTTAATCTTTAGTTGTCCTTTGGGGTTGCGTGGCGAGGCGTTACACATTCCATGAGAAGAAGGGCCGAAGAAAATAATTAAGAATAAATATTATGTGACTCCTTCTAATGTGAAAGATGTGACTCCTAATGTGAAATGTTGTGACTGTTGAACAGAGGTTGCCATTGATGTCAAAGGAGTTCTTTGTGTCAAGGATGTAAGGCTAAGTAATACATGAATTATCATTATATTCCCTTGTCATATCATTTTGAGTTGCAGAGATTTGCACAAATATGTGTTACTAGTTATATTTTTGTATGTTGTATGTCAGAAGAACAGTGTGGTTGCATACCTATTTTTGTTGGTAATTGTATTGTCATATCAATCATATCACTAAATCAAGAAACGTACACTATTAGCTATATTGATGAGTGTTTGTATGATTGTTGTATGCTTGCAATACATGCTTGCATCCATTCACTTTGATAGAGATGATCTGGAAGGTTGTACTAGAATGTTTCAGTTTGGTGTTGGTTCAATGTTTCTCAAGTCCACTTTGTGGAGGCATTGTAGGCTATGTGGTTTTAGAGGAGAGTATGCCTACACTTGTTCTATCATATTCTAGAGTTTTTGGAGGATATGTTCAGCATGCAGAAAGTTTGAAGTGACAGAAGGTTCTATGTGTTTGTCTGTCAACTAGTTAGTGTTTGAGACCTATGCAATAATGGCTAGTAGCGTGCAGAATTCAAATCTTGCGTGTGGTGTCCAGATAGGACCTGGTTAAGGTTCCTATGGTAGCACACGGCATCATGTTCTTTTGGCGGCAACAAATTTTGATTTTGGACCAACTTAATACATGTTTCATGTAATTTAAATTTGGGTCCACCTTATGCCATCCTGGCTATTTGTGGATCCCTAGTTACATAGAAGAATGTTAATGCAATGTCATGTATATATTTCTCAGACGTACAGACGCATAATGTGAAGCAAAATTACACCGGTGTGAAGAAAAGTTGGTCGTAGATGTAAATTGAAGAGAAGGTGGTGAAAGAGTTGTATTTCAGTGTGTGCACCAATATCAGAAGATCATATGCAATGTGGAAGAGTGTCAGCGGTAACTTTGGCACGTGTATGAGATGTATTCAGCTATATAGAAGATTCACAAGCTTTATCTCTGTAATCCGGTAGGACTCGTGTTCTACCTCTTGTATTGTTCTTGTGGGGATTGGTGTCTCCAGTAGGTTGGTGCCTACAAATACATTAGGGGATTGGTGTCTCCCGTAGGTTGGTGCCTACTTCATATTGTAAAATTCACTTGTATATTTCTGCTTTGTGAGGTTGGATTTGGATAGTAGATCCAAGCAGCTATTCTCACCATGGTTTTTCCCATCTTGGGTTTCCACATATATCTCGTGTTCAATTGTGTGAATGTGTGCTCAATGCTTGATTAGTAGTACTGAAGTTTCAAGTTGCATGATCTGATATTTTGTGTTGAAGTTAACAATTTTGAATTGAATAGATCTACTGATTCACCCCCCCCTCCCCAAAGTAGATTGTGTGCCCTTCAATTGGTATCAGAGCAAGGTTCCTCTGAAGAAGCCTAACAGCTTAAGGTAGTTCTGGGATGGCACACTATGTTGCTTAGGAAGGATTCTCTGCAAATAAAGCACCACTCTTTGATGGATCCAACTTTGCATTCTGGAAAGTTAGTATGGAGTCCTACTTGATGGCTCTAGGACTTGATATCTGGATGCCAGTTTTAGAGGGATATGATATTCTTGACAGCTATCCTAGGGATCGGGCCACAAAAAGGGCTTGTGAAATTCATGCTAAGGCAAGGAATGCTACTTTATGTGGATTGACTAACTCTGATTTGTGAAAGTAATGTAGTGCAAAACAGCAAAGGAAATATGGGAAAAATTGCATACCGTCTATGAAGGTGATGACAAAGTCAAAGAGGCAAAGCTACAAACTCATAGATCTTAGTTTGAAAGCCTGAAGATGAAAGAAGATGAAAATATTGCCATATTTTTGCTCCAGGTTGATGAAGTTGTCAACTCTATTCGAGGTCTTGGTGACGAATTGAAAGAAAATAATGTTGTGAAAAAGGTACTCAAATCTCTTCCTAGAAGGTTTGATTCTAAAGTCTCTGCAATTGAAAAAGCTAAGGATCTAAATGTTTTGAAGATGACTAAACTGTATGGAATTCTAACTGCTTTTGAAATGAGATTTGAAAGTGAGGATTCTATAAGGAAAGAGGCAACATTTGGAGTATCTAAGAAGTAAGTTGATCAAGATTCTAATATTGAATCAGATTCGGAGGAAGCCAATTTTGTCAGAAAGCTACAAAGAGGTTCCAGTAAGTATAAAGGCAAGTTACCTTTTAAGTGTTATAATTGCGGTGAAGTGGGACATTTTATGGCTAAGTGTCCCCATAAGGATTCTAACAATGTTGAGAAAAAATATGGAAAGAAATCATTTCAGAGAAGGAATAAAGGTTAGAGGAAACAAAAGAGTTTATACACTAATGAGGAAGACTACTCTACTAATGAAGAAGATGAAGACATCTCCGGAGATGAAAAAGAAAAAGTTGTATTCATGGCTTTTATAACCAATGAAGAAGATACAAAAATGGATTCCAGAAACAATGAAGATGAAGTGGATCTTGTAGAAGAATTGTTATGTGCTGGAAAAGAGATTAAGAGACTGAAGAAGAGAATTGCAGAAGAAGTGAAGGCTAAAGAAAAGGTATCTCTGGATCTAAAGAAAGTGGAGAAGGTGATTGTTGAACTGAAGACTCGGGCAAAAGAAGAAAAAAGGACTAAAGAAGTTTTGACTGGAAAATTGTTGTCAAGAGACAAGGACTATGAGAAACTTGAAGCAGAAGTTGTGTCGATAAGAAAAGAGCTTGAGAAGGTGAATCAATAGCTGCAAATGAAGTTTGGAAATGTTGATGTTCATACCAGTGTCGGTCTTGACTTCCAGCCGATCTACCGTACATATTTGAATAAATTAGATGATAGTCTTTGACTATCTAATTTATATATATATTGCAATTTAATGAAGAGGCACGTATTCTTAAGAAGATGCAATTTATTTAAGGCCGACTTCATTTGTTAAGAAGGATTATGATTTGTTTATTGAGGCCGACATCCATGAAGAGATGTAATTTCTTAAAGCCGACATCATGCATTTAAAAGTCACAACTTTTGATTAGAGGCCGACATGATCAATTAGAAGGGATGCGTCTCTTCTAATCATTTGTATATATTCTCATTGATTCGTCCATTTGTTATTCATTCATTCAGTTCGTGTTCTTCATATGCAAGTTCAATTCAAGAGCAAAAGTTCGAGTGATTAGTTTTAGATCGCTTATTGATTATCCTTCATCAAGTCTGAGTTCTTCAAGGCAGTTCGATATCTATTGAGGCTGTATTTTGTATCAGCAAATTGTTATCTTGAGTTGGCTGTGTTGCATCCTTCTTTGGTGCTCATATTTGGCCTTCATATTGGCCTATTGTAAAAGGAGACTTTCTTTGTTGAGATTCAATATATAATTGATATATTGTTGCTGGGTTTTTCTCCCTCAAGAGGAGGGTTTTCCCAAGGTATCTGTTGTGTTATTGTGTCTGATTTTGAATTAATTTTCTGTGCATTTAATCTGATCACTAAATTTAACAGGGAAGAGTACTGAGACTCTAGATCAGATATTGGGATGTCAGAGATCTCTGCATGTCAAACCAGAATTGGTTTTGATGATTAGAAGAACAAAGGCACTGAACAGTCAGTGAACCCTACTAAAGCAAGTCTAGAAGTGACTAGTTCTGAAAGTACAAAGTCTGAAAGAGTTATTGCTAGTGATGAAAGAAAGACACTGAATGATGGTTTTGTTCAAGTTCAGAAGAAGAGAAGATCCAAAAGACAAGGATACAACACCAGGTTCAATTTTTTTTTTTCAATTATTGTTTTAATTGCAATAATTTTGGTCATAAGGCTGTGGATTGTAGAAAAGCTCCGGTAAGAAGAAATAACTTTGTTAGCAATAATGCATTTGCACCTCTATTCAATTTTGATATCATTTGCTACAAATGCAACAATTTTGGACACATTGCTAGGAATTGTAGAAGCAATTTTGTGAGTCCTCTGTCGGAAACAAGAAGAAAAGGATCATAATGTAGAAGTCATGAATCAAATAAAGTCTGGAATAAGGTTTTAGAAGAGAAAAAGTCAAAGAAATCAATGATTGCTCAAACTGCACTACATGCTCAAAAAAAGAAGAATTTGTGGATCATAGACAACGAATGCTCAAGCCACATGACTGGAGATAAAAGTAAGTTCATAAATTTCAAGAAATTTGAAGGAGGTTCTATGACTCTTAGAAATAATTCTATTGCCAAAATCATCGGTAAGGGTACGTTGAGTCTTGATGCTGGTAGGACAAAGACACATGATGGTTTGTATGTTGAAGGACTAAAACATAGTCTTTTAAGTGTAAGTCGGATGTGTGATAAAGGTTATAATCTATCCTTCAGTGTTGAGGGTTTTGAGATCAAGAAATCAAGTATCGGAGAACCGATTATGGAAGGAAGCAAGACAAACAGTGACATATATCATCTTAGTGAGTTGAATGGGCAAAATTGACTTACTATGCACAGAGAAGAAATTTGGCTTTGGCATAGAAGGTTGGGACATATTAATTTTGATGACATTGTAAATATTAACTCAGGAGGAATGGTCCACGATATGCCAAAGATTAAGAAGCCTCAATATACCAACTGTAAACCATGTCATGAAGGAAAATAGACAAAAAGCAGATTTCCTGCTAAGGAGTATTCTAGAACAAAACCATTGGATTTGGTCCATACAGATCTGTACGAACCTATGAGGACAAAGAGTCTACAAAGAGACAGGTATTTCATGATGCTCATTGATGTTTACACTAGAATGACTTGGATTACTTTTCTAAAAGAGAAGTCAGAAGCATTTGAGAAATTTAAGGCATTCAAGGCATTAGTAGAGAATGAAACCGGAAGAACAATCAAGGTTTTGAGATCAAACAGAGGTGGAGAATTCACTTCTAATAGGTATAGTAAATTTTGTGAAGAGCATGGGATCCGAAGACAATTTTCTGCTCCTAGAACTTCATAGCAAAATGAAGTTGCAGAAAGGAAGAACCAAACTGTACAGGAGATGGCAAGAACAATGTTTTGTCAAGCAAACCTACCAGATATGTACTAGAGAGAAGCGGTTCAAACTGCAGTATATATCCTAAACAAAGTTCAGATCAAACTCAAGACTGAGAACACACGATATGAGTTATGGAGAGGAAGACCGGCTTCAGTCAAACATCTCAGGATATTTGGAAGCAAATGCTACATCAAAAGAGATGAAGAAAATTTTGATTGCAAATCTGATTAAGGTATTTTTCTTGGTTACTCTTTGAAAAGTAAAGCATATTGATGTTATAACAAAAGACAGAAGAGGATTGTGCAAAGTGCAAATGTGAGAGTTGATGAAATAATTCAGTCTACTAGTACTTTGGAAGTAGAAGATGATGAAGAACCAATCCACAGCAGTGATGAAGATTCAAAAAGTTTTACAAAAACTCCAGCAAAGTATGTTAAGAAGAATCACTCTGAAGACTAGATTATAGGAGATAAAGATAGTGGGTTCAAACTTGGAGGAGACTTGAGAAGGAAAATGAGCAAGTACACTTTGCATTACTATCAAAGATAGAACCAAAGTCTTATAAAGAAGCAAGCAAAAAGAAAGGTTGGATAGAAGCTATGGAGGAATAGTTGAATCAAATCAAGAAGAATGAAACTTGGGAACTAGTCCCAAGACCTAAAGGCAAGAATGTGATTTGGAACAAATTGGGTTTTCATAAACAAGCTAAATGAAGAAGGTGAAGTGATCCAGAACAAGGCTAGACTTGTGTGCAAAGGATATGCTCAAGTTTAAGGCGTAGATTTTGATGAGACAGTTGCTCCGATAGCAAGACTGGAAGCAATCAGGATGTTTTTAGCTCTTTCAGCATTCAAAAATTTCAATGTATACCAGATGCATGTTAAATCAGCATTTATGAATGGACAGTTAGAAGAAGAGGTCTACGTTGAACAACTGGAAGGGTTTCAATGTTCTAACAATTCAGATTATATGTGTAGATTGAAGAAGGCACTTTATGGACTCAAACAAGCCCCCAAAGCTTGGTATTCAAGGTTGGATGGATCCTTGCGGCAGCAAGGGTTCCAGAGAGGAAGCACAGATAGTAATTTGTACATAAAAACAAAAGGTCATCAACTACTAATAGTGGTGGTCTATGTAGATGATACTTTTTGGTGGTAGCAATGATGACATGTGCAAGGTGTTTCAAAAGGCAATGTAGAGTGAGTTTGAAATGTCAATGCTAGGTGAATTATCTTTCTTTCTTGGGTTGCAAATTGCACAATCAGACAAAGGCATATTCATTTGCCAAAACAGGTACATAGAGGAGGTGCTAAGTAAGTTCAAGAAGGAAGACTACAAACCAGTGGGTACACCTATGGTTACAGGATGCAAGTTGAGTAAAGATAATGAATCTTCTTCAGTAGACCAAACCTTGTACAGATCTATGATTGGTAGTTTGTTGTATGTGACAACATCTAAACTGAATATAATGCAAGCAATTGGAATGGTAGCTAGATTTTAGGCAACACCCAAAGAAACTCATGTCAAAAGCAATAAAGAGGATATTCAGATATCTGAAAGCTACAATGGGTTTTGGACTATGGTATCCAAAGAGTGAAATTTTCACTCTAATTGCATACACAGATGCAGATTGGACAGGAAGCATAGATGACCGGAAGAGCACAAGTGGTGGAGCTTTCTTTCTTGCTGATAGTTTGGTGTCTTGGTTGAGCAAGAAACGGGACTTAGTTTCTTTATCTATTGCAAAAGCAGAATAGATTGTTGCAGCCTCATGCTACATTCAAGTATTGTGGATGAAACAAAACCTAAAGGAGATGAAGTTTGAATTTGATGAACCTATTTCTATTCTTTGTGATAACACCAATACCATAAATATCTCAAAGAATCCAGTAATGCACTCAAGGACAAAGCACATTGCAATCAAGTATCATTTTTTGAGAGAAAAAGTTGCAAAAATAGAGGTGAAGTTGGAGTATGGTGAGACAAAGAAGCAAGTGGCAGACATTTTTACAAAACCACTTCCTAACGAGAGATTTGAGTTTCTCTAGCAAAAACTGGGACTTAATGCTTCCTCTTGAATCAAGAGGAAGTACAGGTTGACGGGGAGCTTTGTCTCCCTACCGCAAGAAGGCTTGGTGTTCTTGCGGAACGTTTTTTCAAAAGCAGTGGTGTATGGTCTCAGGAGGAGTCCATCCAGGAAACAAGTTTCCGGATTATGCAGAGTATCGGAAGTGCAAAAGGGAGAGTGTTGACCTTTGCCATTGATGTCAAAGGGGGAGAAAGTGAACTCAAAATGCTATATCTTCCAAGAAGGAGAAATCAATCTAAGGGAGAGAAATGTCTTTGTGTGTGACCGACTAGTTTTATGGGTTGCCCAGCATTTTGTTGTTTGCCATCAACGACAAAAGGGGAGATTGTTGAACAGAGGTTGTCATTAATGTCAAAGGAGTTCTGTGTCAAGGGTGTAAGGCTAAGTAATACATGAATTATCATTATATTCCCCTGTAATATCATTTTGAGTTGCAGAGATTTGCAGAAATATATGTTACTAGTTATATTTCTAGAAGTATGTTGTATGTCAGAAGATCAGTGTGGTTGCATACCTATCTATGTTGGTAATTGTACGTTCATATCAATCATATCACTAAATCAAGAAACATATATTAATAGCTATATTGAGGAGTGTTTGTATGATTGTTGTATGCTTCCAATATCATGCTTGCATCCATTCACTTTGATAGAGATGATCCGGAAGACTGTAACAAAATGTTTCAGTTCAGTGTTGGTTTAGTGTTTCTCAAGTCTACTTTGTGGAGGCATTGTAGGCTCTGTGGTTTCAAAGGAGAGTATGCTTACACTTGATCTATCATATTCTAGAGTTTTCAGAGGATATGTTCAGCATGCAAAAAGTTTGAAGTGATAGAAGGTTCTCTATGTCTGTCTGTCAACCAGCTGGTGTTTGAGACCTGTGTGGTAATGACTAGTAGCGCGCAGAATTCAAATCTTGTGGGTGGTGTCCAGATAGGACCTAGTTAAGGTTCCTATGGTAGCGCACGGTATCATGTTCTTTTGGCGGCAACAAATTTTGATTTTGGACCAACTTGTTATACGTTTCATGTAATTTGAATTTGGGTCCACCTTATGTCGTCATGGCTATTTGTGGATCCCTAGCCGACATAGAAGAATGTTAATGCAAAGTCATGTATATATTTCTCAGACATACAAATGCATAATGTGAAGTAGAATTACACCAATGTGAAGAAAAGTTGGTCACAGGTGTAAATCGAAGAGAAAGTGGTGAATATAAAAGAGAGTTGCATTTCAGTGTGTGTGCCAATAACAGAAGATCATATGTACGTGGAAGAGTGTCAGCTGTAACTTTGGCACGTGTGTGAGATGTATTCAGCTATATAGAAGATTTGCAAGCTTTATCTCTATAATCCAGTAGGACTGGTGTTCTACCTCTTGTATTTTTTTGGTGGGGATTGGTGTCTCCAGTAGGTTGGTGCCTACAAATGCATTAGGGGATTGGTGCCTCTGGTACGTTGGTGCCTACTTCATATTGTAAAATTCACTTGTATATTTTTGCTTTGTTAGGCTGGATTTGGACAGTAGATCCAAGCAACTATTCTCATCGCGGTTTTTCACATCTTGGGTTTCCACGTATATCTAGTGTTCAATTGTGTGAACGTGTCTTCACTGCTTGATTATTAGTAGTGAAGTTTCAAGTTGCATGACCTGATGTTTTGTGTTGAAGTTAAGAGTTTTGAATTGATTAGATCTACCAATTCACCCCCTCCCCATCTCAGTAGATTGTGTGCCCTTTAGTGACTCCTTCAAATATGAAAGGTTGTAACTCCCTCAATAGTAAGATATAAAAGGGAGATCATTTCCTTGTGGAGAATGAATCAATCAATCAATTTGGAAATAGATTATTATTCTCAAAAGGCAGCAATGAAGGGTGGTGACTCAATTATTGTCAAGGG
>VDFB02326014.1:0-33139 GCA_007258455.2 Sequoia sempervirens
TTTTGAATGCTAAATTCATTATGTGGGACATGTAGTGAATTACAAGCATATATGGTTCACAAGTAGTTTGTAACTTTGTGTAAACACCAGTCCTTTGACCTTGCATCACTATAGCTCCATTAGCTTCTACACACACCAAATTTTTTGCAATTGTCAACTCATCCATACCTGCAATTTCATTCAAATATTTTTTGACTAGTTCAAATATATTTTGCGATGTTGAACTATCCTTCATTTTATGAACAAAGAGAAGATGAGCATGGAAAAAATGTTCTTGTATAGTATACAAATGCATACACACCCAAGAAGTATTGGCTAACGCAGTAACTTCATCTAAAGATAATGCAATGAAATTTGACTCTTTTACTTTATCATTTAAATTTTCCTTCTCCATTGCAGCAAGACAATTTTCTCATTCCAATCTAGCATTTACTAACCAATGTGAGTAGGGATAGTGAGGAACATTCAAATAAGATAATAAACCATAATATTCTAGGTAGTCTGTCATAGGACACCCTCTGGAAAAAATATGAAAAACAACACTCATTTGAACAATTTTTGATAGATTTGTTGTTTCCATTGCTTTTCCAAATTGAGCCTCAAGTATACCTTTACATGTAGCAATGTTCGACATTTTTTTTTTATGCTCTTCATAATCTGTGACATACCTAATATGAAGACATTCTTCCTTTGATTTCCATCGTATGGCTTATTCTTCCTTTCCATCTATGATTTTTTTTCATAAACTTTACTAATATGCTTTTCTATAATGTCAATCTTTAGCTGCAACATCTTGGCTCTTCCACATTTCCAACTACAAATCTTACATTTGGCCAATGTCAAGCCTTTTCAATATCGTTTGCATTGCCAATCCCCATTGGCACCATGAATGGGTACTTTGACAACCAACCAAGTTGAAAAATCCTTGTCATTTCCCACTTGCACCCCCTTTTTGGTTTATTTTTCCTTTTCTTGCTACCAAAATCATCATCCTCATCCAAGTCAATTATCTCATTCTAGCTAACTAGGCCTAGGGTATACCTTGGAACATCTTCTGCGGTATTGCCATCCTGATTTGATACATTTTGATTTAAATCAATTATAATCTCAACTTGACCTTCCGATGGCGATGAGGTATTGTGAATGCTACCAATATTTGGTGGAAGAGTTTCTCCATCTTGACCTGATGGATAAGAAGATTTGGAAATTCCAAAGTAAGACTATATGGTACATCTAAGTTTTTGGCATTTTGATGGCCTCTTAGCCTCTTCACCACCCTGAGGAGCAGTAGAGTCTCTTCACCACCCTAAGGAGCTTGAGGAGTGGCAAGAGTCTCTTCACTAACCTAAGGAGCTGTAGGAGCGGCAGGAGTCTCTTCACCACCCTCTAGAGCAACAAGAGTCTGAGGAGTGGTAGGAGCCTTACCACCCTAAGGAGCAGAAGGAGTCTGAGGAGTGATATGGTTCTGTTCACCAACCTGAGGAGTGGCAGGAGCCTTACCCTTGCTGCTCGAGTCACTCAACATATTGATCTCTGATTCACTCGACATATTCATCTCTCACTTCAAATAAAAATTGGAAAAATGTCTTCTTGTTTAAGGACATAGAATAATAATATAGATCCCATTCCCTACTCAATATCATCTTTAAGATTGAAGCAAGAATGGAAAAGAGATAAAGAAAACTTATTATTATAACTAATAACACTATGAAGAAATATCACTCACCTTTAAGTCTACATTTTTGGATTTCCTTGACTTTCGAATCGAGAAGTAGAACTTCACTCCTCAGAACTGAACAAAATGTGTAAGAATAAATGATACTTTCGATTGTATTTATTTATTTTCAAGGAATGGATTAATAATATTCCTTTCAGTTATTTATCAAAGATTGTGTGAATGGAAATGCAATAAGAATTTATAAGTAGTGTGATAAGTGTTGTTCTTTAAAAATGATGCAGAATCACATATGAAATTCAATACCATAGAATAAAATATATATTTTTTGGCTTTTCCTAAAATTAGTCACTAGTCCTTAGAGTTTTATAAACTTGTCACAGAGTTCTAAATTTTTGAAATTTCGTGATTCCTCGACTTGGTTGATGGTTCACTTTATTGAGTTGCAAGTCTTTCTTGGTGATCTTTCTACTCGGTGGGTCAGAGGTTTCAAAAAAAATTGAAACTTCAGAGTTTGGTTCTAAGGTTCACTTTGTTGAAGAAAGAATGGGAAAGAGATAAAGAAAACTTATTATTATAACTAATAAAAATATGAAGAAATGATCACTCACCTTTTAAGTCTACATTTTTAGCTTTCGTTGACTTCCAAATCGAGAAGTAGAACCTTAGAACTGAAAAAATTGTGTAAGAATAAATGAAACTTTCAATTGTATTTTTATAAATCCATGATTCCATATTTGGTGAATTCCACAAGATTTTTAAATGGTATATTAAAAATTTGGCGAATCCTGCGTGCTTATACAATGATACATTGTAATTTTCAAGGTGAAATGTGTCCTCAAATGTAATTATTTTTTAATGTTATTGGTGAAATAGGTCCTCAAGAGCAACTATTTGTTAATTTTAATTGGAAAAATGGGTCTTCACAAGCATCTATTTGTAAATTTTAATTGGCGAAATGGGTCCTGATACAATTTTGTTTTAATAGTATCATTGGCGAATATGTAGGTGTTTTATTAAATTCTTTCAGGATTCTAGGAAAAAATATTAGTTAGTCCAATTGAAACACGTAGTTTGACAATGGTGAATTTGTTGCTTAAATATGCCTCATAAAAAAAATCATTCGCGAATGGATATGCATTGGAACTATAGTTCATAAAATCTAGATGATTTGGACACCCTGTTGGGTGCAAGAAATTCGCTAATTTTGACTTGGCCAATTCCTAGAATTCACCAATTGGCGAAGATTTTCCACTAAAGTTTTCCCTAATATCAATATATATATTTTATATATACTTATTTCATAATGTTTATCAATTACATTAAATTGTTGAACAATAAACATATGTATAAATATATAAATAATAATATTATGTACATATAGATATATATGTAATTATATTAATTTATACATATATGTTAATATATATATATGTATTATATATACATGGGTATGTGCAAGATCATCATGGAAAAAATAGGCCTTTAAGTGGCAAAAAATTCAGAAAAATCAAAGTTAGGCAACTTGATGTAAAAATTTGAATAAGTTATCTATATTATTTCAAAAATATGTAAGAATAGAATCTGTAGTAAATTGAGTGTAGTTTCTAAACTACTAGGTTTATTTAAAAAAAACAATCTATTTGGTGAAAATTTGAAATTTCAATGCAGTCATACTTAAATTTTAGGGAAAAAATAAGAAGTAGGTGTTTGTCTAATCACCCTAACCACAATAAGATGATAATATTTTGTTATAATATTTTAGATATAAGTAGAGGACTCATGTCCCGATGTGATGCATATTTTTTTGTATTTTTTTTCTAGGTAAATAATTAATTATGAATTTTTTATTACAACTTTTAAAAAATATAAAAACTCATACGTCTGACCACCTTAACTTGATCAAAGCTTCATGAAATTCATTTTTTTTTAATCCTATAATATGTGAAGCATAGAATGTGACACATGTTTTGGATTAAAAAAATGTGATATCGTTTGAATGTTATAGATGTTTTTCAATCAGCCTATCAATCAGGACTTTTGTCATAATTCAAATATAAAATGAATAACAATTATTTATTAAATTCAAAGTAAAGCATAATTTATATTGGTGGAAAGTTGAGAATACCCTTTAAAAACCCTTTTTGTTTCATCAATTTTGGGTTTAAAAAAGTCATCAAGCACATATCCTACACATACCCATCATATCGCCACTTTTTGACCCATCATGATCCTACACATACCCACATATACTTAATATCATTTCAATATCTTTATAAAAGAACTCATACTCATAACCATCGATTGAAATATACACAAAATATATATACATGTATATATATGTCAACTTTCTAGTCCGAACGGTAGTCCCATGCACATGGGTAATCTTTCCATGATCATGCGTAGGTATGTCTACCTACGCATACTCATGTATGTATTCACTCACTTGTATGAGTCTATCGTAGACATATACATATATATACATTTTATGCATAAATCTCATTGATACCACAATAAGCACACAAGGAAGGACTTTCACATGACATCAAGACTTAATCAAATTCCATAATCACAACACTCACATCTAAAACAAAGATTACTTACCTTTTTCGCAAACTAACTCAACTCACTAAGATCAACTAGGGAATGAGTGTGTGAATGCGTTGTTAGGATCATTAACAGTTATCAAATCAAGTTCTTCTCCTGAGTGATACGTCCCCTCTCTTTTGGAGGTTGAAACCTGTTCCTGCACTCAACTTAGTACATCATTACAATAGTTGTCCAATCACAACATAATCGTATGCATCGTACATTTCATAGTTAGAATCATTATAAAATATCAAATTACATCAATCTTTCATTCATCATATTTCCATTCAAGATTCATAAAACACATTCATATAAAGATTCATAAAACATATTTAGGTAAAGATTCATAAACTCATTCATTTGTTCCAACAATTTAACCAAACAAGGTAATAGTAAATAGGTAATATTAGTCAGGGTGTAACACAATCAACACTTGAACCATATTCATTTCCTACATAGCTTAACCATATGATCAATAAGAAACAAGGCGTTCACTTGGACCTAGTCCACAAGAGTGACATGTGTTACCATAGTGTAATGGTATAGGTTTTATCTAATCACATGTATCAAGAAGTTGTGTTGCATAGAGAGGGCACATTGTAGTGAAATAATGACACTTTTACAAATAGTGATCTCATGTGTGCATTGTAAGCACAAATCCTTAAAGAAGGAGATGTGGTAGGAAAGCATAATACCATAATTTTAAAAGACTACTTTTTCAAACCTACACTAAAAGGAATGAGTGCATTCCAATAGAAACAAAGAAAACCTATCATGCTATTGGTCTGACAAGTTTGTTGCAACTAGGTATAGGTTTATAATAGAATCCACATGCCATAATACTGAATAAGTGCAACTTAGAATCCACTGTGCATCAATAAATTATCCTACAAAGAGAAAATGCACTCAAATAATATAACACCAAATGGACATGGGTGACAACCACCAAATGATTTGATCTTCTACAAGTGAACAAAGGTGCTAATAAAGGAATTTGGACAAAGGGCTATTTCAATTAGTAGAATAAGAGGGGTCAATAAAAGAAGTTAGACCTTGAGACATGAAATGACTTAGCTACATGTTGTAGGCTTAATCAATCAATGAAAAAATAGAACATTATTGAACAAGTCAGGGCTGAATGGTATAGGGTTATAGGCTTAGTGAATAAACCTTTAGATACACAAAACCATAGAAATTGTAGGCTTCAATAGATTGAATATGTTTTGGTTTGTGTTTCCTTAACTATGACTATTATTATAATGAATTAACAATTGCAATTCAGTATGTCTAGATGTAATTTCCATTGCCAATGGAAATCTATAGGTCATATGGTAAACCAATTTTAAAACCAACCATACTCCATATGGTAGGACTAAGGTCACATGTGATGTTCATGAACTTTTTTTATTGAAATGTGAATGTGTTTCTTAAGTGATGAATTATTGTAATTTGATATGTGAAATTAATGTTGTATTATTTTAGTTGTGTTAAAAGGTCATTGTTGAAATGAATGGTCAATTAAATGTTTAGTTTTTAAGTTTACCTTCTAAAGGGATTTAAAATAGTTTTAAGTGAGTATTTTTGTTCCATTGGGTCATTTTTAATGTCTTAGGCCATAGGATTGTGTTAAGGTCCTTTTGGAGGGTAAACATCTTAAATTTACTATTTTCAATAAGTGACGAATTTGAAAGGTGGTTAGAATTAGTTGGGGGTGATGTTTCACCACTCCATATCATTCTCTTGATTGTTATTAATTTTTTTGTGTAGAGGATAAGACCTCCATGAATCCCCATGGGTGACACATGGAGTCCCCTCTTGGAAGGGAATCTCCCAAGTAGAGACATTTGGGAGGTTATCAGAGGGGCTAGGTTTTTTTAAGATTGTGAGCTTTAGGATTTGGTGGAACCCTTCAAAAATTTTCCTTGTTTCACCTTAAGTTTGTTAAAAAAATTTCCTGGGTCATCGTTTCTGATATTTGGTCATATCCCCATCATTGTATTAGGGTTTTTATGTTGATTGAAACCTTGCAGAAATGGTCTATAAGTGCTACAACCCTTGGTCATTGTATTATTACAGTGACTTGCATTCTCAGTCTCCAATTTCCCAAGTTATGTTTTATGAACATTATTCACTATCGTCAAGTGACTGGTCCCTCGCGCCTAGGTCTAAATTTCCCATTTCTTATAAGTTTGAATAAAGGATCTTTTGGCCTTTACATCCTTTTCATTTCATGACTTAGAAGTTACTGAGCCCATTTCTCATGTCATCCTAGAGGGTCCCTCTCCATTAAAACAACCTATGAGCATGTGCCTAAAAGTTTTTCACTTAAGTCCCGATGACCATCTTACTTTATTGCTAATCACTGATTTCTTCATATGTGCATATTTTGAATTTGCGACGAGAGATGAAGCGGCGTTGCTTTGATATCAGTCATTGTGGATAACTACTAGAGCTCTTAAATAAAATGTGTGATGAGCGATGTTCCTTGAGGGATCACTTATTGCTAATGGATTTTAAGCCTTTAGTATTGTATTAGTGATGAGCGATGCACCAACCTTATGTTCTTTTTCGTGTATCGTGAATATGTTTTAAATGCTAAGTTCCACATTGGTGATACGCGATACACATTGTAACTATGTAAATCCTCTCATCGCTAATTTCTTGCAAATTTTATGAGGAGAATTATCAATGAGGAACAACCTTATGTTCTATCACTCACCGCGAACTCATTTGAAAGATTAAGTTCCAAATTAGCAATGAGCGATGGTATTCTCTAAAAGGTTTCTTTCTCTAATATGATAAGATCATTTGTGTGATGTCTCCTATACCAATGATTTTGATGTAGGTGTACGTGTCTAAATTTGATTTGTTCACTACATCTCCCGTCATTGATAGGAGCCTAGGTGCAAAATTTGAATTCGCGATGCGTGATGGAAGGATGAACGTGATCAAGGAATGGGCCACAGATCTAAGGGCTAAGATTTCATCGCGGGGATGTTTACATTGCCAATAAAGCCAATGAAGGATGAGATTTATCCATGATAGGTGATGGCTATTGATGAAAGGGAAATGTGGTAGAATCTTGAGGACATAGTATAAAGGAAGGTAATGAGGTGACTGGAGAACCATTGATGTGGTTTTAAAACATGATGATCCAATAGACTAAACATCATTGCATCAATAATTTCATCACTGATTATACTCTAAAATTTGGGGAAGATCAGTGATGAGCAATGAAGTGTATAAGTAAATATTCTCTCTAAGAAACAATGGTCTTATGTACTTCGCCAATATTAATGAAAAAGCACAGATTAGGTTGGCGATACTTGTTGATTGACAGATTGTGTATGATTAATCAAGATTGAGAGAAGATGTGGCAACACTTGAGCTGGCATCACTGTTTTCTATGAGAAAGTTGCTAAAGGTATAAAAAAGGAGGCTCAGATCACCACATGGATGAAGTTTTAAATGCTTTAAAATCAATAGCCTAGATTCAAAGCCAAGCTATTAAAAGTATCAACTTGCTCATGTGAGGAGTTCTTGAATTATTAATTTTGCATGCTCCAAATTGCCTATTTAATGTAGATTGCTTTTTATTCACCTTCATCATAGTTTAGTTTGCAGTGAATGAGAGGCATGGGTTAGGGAAGAAGTGTGTGAGTATTAATTTTTCCTGAGTTAGGAAGTAGATGTTCTTGTCCTAGATGAGTAGGTTTTCCATGGCAGTTTGAGAGTCTAAGGGATTGAGTTTTCTTGAGTCTGAGGAAAATGCTCCTAAGGATGAAATAGACACAAGGAGCTCCTAATACGCCAAAGAGCAGAAGGGGATGTAGGAAATTCAAGAAGTATGGTGTCAAAAGTAGCTACTGTCTACATAGCTGAATTGTTTCAGAAGAATTGGTCAAACACAAAGAGAAGAGGCTGGTGGACTATGAAAAGAAGGAAAAAAAGGAGAGTAAGCATTGTAAGGCCTATCTAGAGGACAAAATTATCCAAGTGAAGTTTCTAATAACCCTTCAGATAGTGAGGGTGACATTGATCTAGAGGGTGATTATTATCCCCTCTCCATGGTACCATCATTAAAGGATTTTGACAAAGAGGTGGTGATGGTTTCTCTAGTCCCACCACGAGCAAAATGTGGGCTAGTATCCTTTGAGATTGATGACTCCTGGAGTGATGACTATGCCCTATTTTTGTTTTTGATGATACCATGCCCCTTTTGTCAAGATTCTCCTACTCAACATTCATGTGATTTCTTGTAACTTCTAGCATCAACAATATGGAAAGTTTTTGGGCCAGTATATGGGAGAAATTCTAGATTAAATGACCTTGGTGGCATGTATGTTGTTTCCAGATGATATACAAGTCTGTGTTGGAGTTACTAGTGAGAATCTTCTTTGGTCAACAATGATGAGGATTAAATGATGTTGCAACAAACTCTTCCTTTTGAGGAGTTGGCATGTCTTCATGCAAGGAATATGGAATGTGGTCTTTTACTCTTCCATTTTCCTTAATGATTGCATGTAACTAACTAAGGATGCCTTGAATTTTGGTGCAAATGAAACAAAATGTAAATGTAATTAAGCCTTGTGCTTGTTGCTCCCTTGTTCTATAAATGGGATATGAGGGCTTATTACGATGGTCAGATTCTTAAGTCTCAATAGGGTTTTAGTTGAAAGCTAAGTTCAAGAAAGGCACTTTAAATAGAATACTAATAATAGGTCAGCAACTTGTCAGGGGCATGAAATCATGTATGTAGTAATCTTAAATGAGTTTTATAGAAACTACTGATATCAAAACAAATATTAGTCTGGAAATGAATACTCTTCTATGTATGTTTCTTACAAGTTATAAATGAGAAATACTAATGGTGTTATCATTTATCTTCAGATTTTCCATTTGAATGTATTATTCCGTTTTCAACTTTAATTCTAGGAGTTAATTAAAATGCTTGAATAGGGTTATAAATTTTTTAAGGAATTGCTTAGGATTTATAAAAAGTGAGTGCTTTAGGCATTGTGAGTTTTCATAAATGCAAAGCCATATGAAAATAGTTTGCCTATCTTTAAATTGAGCAGTTTATATATTATTGATTCTTACATATTTGACTCCGTTGCTCCAATTGATGAGACACTGTTTAGTTTGTTGGAAAATGTTGCACAAAATGAACAAATAGTGTACCTGGCCCTAGACTTAAGATAAAACAATATTCATTTAAAAATATTTTCAAGGATAGTGTGGGCAAGGAATATCCCCAATCCCTAGCAAATAGATAGTCATTGATTCGAAGATCTGCCAAATCTTCAGTGAGAAGGAATTTTTTTTGCAATAAATAGGAATCAATCTATATATAAATTTGTTACTAGTCAAATATACTTAACGAAAACACAATTGGGATCACCCTTCTAGGTTTCACATAGCTTGAAGTGAAGGAGTAAGGGCCACAAAACACTGTATTCGTTGTGTTGGCCACTAACCCTACAGTTTTTCACTATAAGAGTTGGCTACTTTTTAGAGAATTGCTTGATTTGGCTGGAAAAATCACCAACAAGGTTGGTGTAGGATATGACATGGAGGTGTCACTTGTCACCTCCACATTCAAGGATGGGGGGATTTTAAATTGTGTCTTTTTAAGAATATTAAATTAAAAATGAGACAACTTTTATCTTACAAATATGTAAGTATGTCTTTTTAAGAATGTTAAATTAAAAACAAGACAACTTTTTTAATTATATAAAGTTTTTTTTCTTTTTTCTATTGTATAAAAATAATTGTAAAATATATAAGAATTCAATCATACAATTCTTTTTCTTTTCTTAATTCTTACTTATAGATTAGTTGAGCCTACTAATCTTCCCTCAAACATAAAAAAGTTAAAACAATAAATAAAAACCAAATAAAGATTGTTAAAATCTAAATCAATAATTATCCAATCGTCATAGAAAATTTATATAAAAACATGATTAAATGGATTAGATAAGCTAAATAATCTTCCTCAAAACATAAAGAAGTATTTAAAAAGACTTTTTCATAAAAACTTCCTTAAAAATCTAAACTAATAATTATTTTTATAAGAATTTTTAACAATTTCAATCAATAATTATCGAGCTTTAAAATAAAATTTACATAGAAACGTGATTAAATAGATGAATTGAACCTATTCATCTTATAATCATGATTAAATAGACTAATTGAACCTATTCATCTTAGAATCATGATTAAATAGATTAATTGAACCTATTCATCTTCCCTCACACCCAAAAATAAAAAATAAAAAAATAAATTATAAAATATATAAGTCATAACTATTTTATTTGAGTTTGTGATTAATATTTGTTAGGCAAGGACTTCTCAGTTGTTACCGAACTTGAAGTTGGTTAATCTTGCTAAATTAAATAATAATCAAATCGTTAAACATCAGCGCAGAAAAAGACAGAGGAAAATTTCCGATTGGAATTGACATATATGGCATAAAATTAGTACAAATAGGATTATGACAGTTGTACAATTCATATTTTTTAATTTTTAGGTTTTGAAAAGACTGAAAATAATATATAATAAAAACTTCTTGTCGTTTTCCGCGAGCGTTTCGGAAGAATTGATACTACCCGCCTATCCCGCATACAATTTCATTAACCATGATATATATTGAAATTCACATTAAACATTAATTAAATAAATGAGAAATAATAATGAGAAGTATTTACATTAGATTTAAATCTATATCTTATGTTGAGTTATCAATTAGAAAATTGTATTAAATAAATGATATGCTTTTTTAATTGAATTTTAGTTTCAAAGGTTTTATAATTGAATAGTAAAAACATTTTATATTGTGTTCTCTTCTTTTTCTATGTATATGCAATAAAATTTTGAGAAGGATATTTCTCATATGTATTTTATACATTTTTTAAAGATATATAGACTAGTATATAATACAATTGTAAAATTTATGCTTTAAATTTTTCACATTTTGAAAGAGACTAAAACTATTGTGAAGTTTATGTTTTGAATTTTTAACATTTTGTAAGAAACTGAAAATAAAATATATAACTTTTAGTCTTTTTCAAAATGTGGAAGTAATTTTAAATCTCTTTCAAAATTTTGGAAAATTTTACATTTTGAAAGAGACTAAAAATATTGTGAAGTTTATGTTTTGAATATTTAACATTTTGTAAGAGACTAAAAATAAAATATATAATTTTTAGTCTTTTCCAAAATGTTTGGTCTCTTTCAAAATGTGGAAAATTTAAAACTGTCATTAATTCATATTTTAAAATTTTCACATTTGAAAAAGGATAGAAAATTATATACATTATTTTTTAAAAAAATTCAAAATTTTTCAAAATTAATTTATAAATTATTATAATTTTTTCAAACTTTAAAAAAGTTTGAAAATTATACGTATGTATGTATGTATGTATGTATGTATATGTACATATGTACATTTTATATTTGTCATAAATTCATGTTTAATTTTTTTCACATTTTCTGAAAAGATTGAAAATCATAAATATATGTTTTAATAATTTATATTTATTTTACTTTAAAATATTTTTATTTGTTTTTATGTCCATGATAATAACAAGGCATGAAGTGTTAACAACATAGAATTATGTCATGTCATGAATATAAAAACCCAAATCATAATTAATTTATATTTTAAAAAATCAAACTATAAAGTTAAAAATACAATTAGCATGATTAAATTATTTAAAAATGACATAATTATTTTATCTATGTGTATTCATTTCTCTTTCTTTTTTTTTCTTCTATTATTTTCATTTATTTTATGTCCCTCTAGTTAGTCCTCTACACCTACCCTTTTTTTTAGCATTAAGTTCTAAAATCCATATTATAATTCCCTTATTATAATGATGGATTGATTAGTGTGATTGAAACATTGATAAAATAAATGCACATAGTTGAACGCTATAGTATGATCTATAAATTTGATGGACTATGGAAAAATTGTGCCTTCTATAATTTCTCTATATCTTCTACACTCTAAACAATTTGTTTATAGTTGAAAATTATATGGATGTGAATTATAAAATACAAACCCTAGAGGAAAATATATGCAGTAGTGGTGTGCGAGTGATATAGAACAAGTAGAGTGATGAAGATCACAAAAAAAGGGAGTAGTTGACAAGCATATAATATGGAGAATGATTTAAATTTAAATAGGAAAACCTAACAAAATATTTTTGGTTTACATCATGAGGGATTTAGAGAAATGATAACCTATGGTCCTTTCAAGGAGGGCATTACACATTTAAAGGAAATAATGGATGATAACCCACATAGTTATTCTAATTCTTTAGAACCCTTGATTATTGTACTACTCTATAATTGTGCCATGTTTCCACCTATAGATATGAAGAGAGTATGAATTTGTACTAAGTTTTCCAATCAAATTTCTTGTTAACTTATAACCTAGCAATAAGAGGGTATAAATAATTTTATAGCGACATTAAAAAAGAATCATCCACATAGTTATTTTGATTCTTTAGAACCCTAGATTATTGTACTACTCTATAATTGAGTCATGTTTCCACCTATAAATATGAAGAGAGTATGAATTTGTACTAAGTTTCCAATCAAGCTTCTTGTTAACTTATAACCTAGCAATAAAAGGGTATAAATAATTTTATAGAGAGATTAAAAAAGAATGACCATTGGAAACAAAGTAAAGATAAGTCATATTTATAAATTTAGATTTTTTTTTAATTTTAAAATTTAAATATGGACATTAGCAACCACTTTACACTAATTTGTCTAAACACTAGTACCTAACTAGTACTAGTGTCATAAGGGTATTAATGTAATACCCCTCATACTGTTTAAACTTATTAATTTTTGTGTTAACTCGTTACGATGATACTATTAGGGTTTTGATTTGGTTGGTGTAGTTTGATGATGTTGTTATTCCTTTTCTGGACATAATCGGTTGATATGACATTACTAGTATGATTTGTGATATCTTGTGTGTTGTTGGATTTTGTTTATTTAAATGATTTATCATTAATATTTATATGCCAATGTGATGTTATTTAATTCAGTATTATTATATGATGCAGTAGTTTAATATCATGTTATCTTATGTCAATTTGGTTAGAAATGTTAGCTCATTATTGATATTATAATTGTTAGAGTAGGTTAGGCGAGAGGACAGTGTAGCATCACTCGTTCACGAGTGCCCTGCTACACTGCAATTCCTTCTCGTGATAGGATGTTCGATTATATATACATATACATGTGTTACTTGACGTTTATCTGGATGCAGGATTGCAGGAATAAGTCTCGATTCCACCTGCTTCGGCAGGACAGGGCGAGCAATAAATTAACCCAATGGGTAAAAGTTGAAAAAGGGAGTAGGCTTGGAAGTGTCCCCGTCCCAAGTCCGTCGTATGTTGTGAGTCGTGTTTTGACTGTAGTGTCGTCGTTGTCTTGTATGTAGTTTTATTGTTGAGTATTTGTTTTATTCTTGGTTAATGTTTAATTAACTAATCGTAATTCATAAAATAATTAAGTATTGTTTCACTGTTATTTGATTTAATCAAGAGCTGGAAAAATGTTAAAATTGAATAAATAATAAATTAAAAGTGATTTAATTAATTAAAAGTGAAAATAATTATAATTAAATTAATATAGTTGAGAGTCATTAAATATTATTTTTTATTAATATTAAATTAGGAAATTTTGTGGAGATAATATCTAAATTTAAATAATTATTCCAATTAAAATTTTAGATAAATGTGAGCTTTTAAAAGCTGGAAAAGGACCAATAGGAAGGGGGCTTTTTGTGAAAAGAAAGCAGATGTGCTTTATGGAGTTTTATTTTTGATTTATTGTTTTGATGAGGAAATTTATTCACACACAAGTTTGTTCTGGTGGGAGTTTTGCTCTGTAGTTTTTAGATCTAGAAAAGAAAAATAAGAAAATAGCTTTCAGTTTTGAGTCTTGAGTAGTTTTGGAATAAAAATTATTGTGAGTTGGAAAGAGAAGATTGCTCAGAAGAACATTGAAGGAAGAAGGTCGAAGAAGGAGTTACAGGAGAAATTCGAGAGGAGGTTACAGGCGGGATTCTCCTTCAGACACAGGATTCCAGGTTTTCCCCTTTATATTATTAATACTTCGTAGGTCTGTAAATAAATCTGATTTCTATGTTTTCGAAAATTGTTTGAATGAAGTTTAGGTTTTGAAAACTTGTTTGCGCTTAAAACTTTCGAATCTTCTGTAGGAATCGTAGTTCAACCTATTTGAAAAAAATTCTTCAATATAACTTAGTTGAGAAATTTATTGAGTTTGAAATAAAAATCATGTTACTGTTAAAACTGTGCCATATTTATATTGGGTCTTTCGTAAAATCTATTTGTTTGTATTATTAGTCTTCTGAATCTCTGTTGAAATTTTATATATATATATTCCTATATATGTTTAAATAGAATTGGATATACATATTTGTGTGATAATGCTATTGAGTTATTTTAATACATTTTAAAATCATTATGGATCTCTGTATTTTGGTTGTTATTAGTTCATGAGATTAAAATAAAAGTCAGTTCTGTTGCAGACTTTATATGGCAGATACTGAATATAAATTATTTAATTAATTTCATAACTCTTTTATAATTTCTCTGTATTTTTTCCTATGAATTAAATTTTAATATAAAAATCTATATTTATATATATACCTAAATAATATATATATTCTGGGCAAGCAAAAAATAAAAAATAAATAAATAAATGAATAAATAAACGTACAGATCTTGTACGCTGTGTCAGGCCTCGTTTTCTGTGTATCAAAATAAAATGATTATTTTCCTGTTTATTGAATTTCGAAAATCGCGTTTCTTTTAAATTCGTTTTAATATAAAACAACAAATTAAAAAATAAATAAAAAAATAAAAATTTAATTTTCAAGATTTGGGGTGGGGGCTCACGAGGTCAGTATCACCATCAACCCCACCTGGTGGTCATACACTTGGCTTGGTGGTGGTACGCAAGATTTCACCGACTCAAGTATAGCCACACACCATCGGTGAGAGGCAGACTGAATCACTGCGGCCACCACATGGTGGTACGCAGTACCACCAGTGGTGGGACTGCGGACCTCCCACTGGGAGGTACTGCCATGGTTAAAACCTTTATTTTAAATTTAAAAAAAAAAATTCATTTATGAATTTTATTTAAGGAATTTTGTTTCTATTCATATCAGCTTATTTAATTATATAAATATATATATATATTATATAATATTTAATATATATTTAATATATATATTATTTATTATATATGTATATATATATTTATTTATCTTTGGAAATTTAATTCAAATTTCGTTTTAATTATATACATGTTTTGAATTCAATTTAATTTGAATTGTTTGTATAATAATATGGTTCCACTTATTTATTAAATGATTATTTTATTTCGGATGGGGTTTGGTTATTCATTCAAAATTATAATTTTCTTTCAAATAGAATTGTATATAAATGTTAACCTTATAGAATGTTTTTAAATTTAGTGTTTAATTATTTAATTTATTTTGAAAATTGATATTTATATAAAGGAGATTTATGTGTATATATTGTGAGTACGTTTTAATATTTTGCAATATTATAGTTAATTTTGAAATTGGAAATAAATTTATTGTGTGTGTTGAATAGAGTTGTGCTCGTGTAATTGATTGAGTTATTAAGTGGAATTTGTTGTTCATGATAATTTGTTTCCTTTTATGGGTTGGATCAAACGTAGTTGTGATTCTTGAAATATTTCGTTAATTCTTCTGTGGCATTTTCTTCTTAGTGCTTTTGTGTCAACCCTAGGCTCACCTTACTGTTCGTAAGAGTATATGATATTGTTAAGGGCTTCTAGAGGTGGAATGCGTGTCTTTCATGTTTCTTTTATTTCCCATGTCGGGCAATTAGGGTTAAGGGTATTGTAAGTCTTCCAGAGAAGTTTTCTTGAGTGGGGGTTCATTTTGGTGAATCGCTTTGATGTATTGTACTATGATGTTGTACCCGGTTTCCACGAACGGGATTTGTGCCTCCTAGGAAATAGGAGTGGGTAATGAGAATTGTACCTCCTTTGGAAGGAGTGTGTATTTGGATTGGTTTCCTCCAGTGGTTGGAGTGGGTTCCTTGTTTGGTTTTTTCTCCTTGGATTGGAGAGTATATATTGTTTAGTTACCTATTGTGGTATCGTGCCTTGTGTGTTGTCGATAGGAGAGTGGCTCTTTGTGGGGGTCCGACACACAAAGGGGCGCCAGGGTAACCTACCTAGAGTTTAATTAAGTGATAATCTAAATGAATTAATGGGGGGCTTTCACACTAATAAAGATAAAGGATGTCTCTCTCGTGAAGCAAGTGAATGATAAGGCTCGAGATGAGATGGACGCATAGTTTTGCGTGAGGGTCCGGCGGCCGGTAGAGGCAAGCCAGGGTAACCCAGGATGGGGGTCCGGTAGCCTAGGAAGGTTGAGCCAGGGTAACTCATGGCAATTTATGCATGACACTCTTCCTATGTCAACAGTTAGCCAGTTATTGTGCGATGTTCATGATCTTTGTTCTCTGGAAGCATTGTAACCTCATGTTAAGTGACTTTGTGACTGTAGTTGTGAAGTAATATTGTGATTGTGGTGGTTAAGTGCCTTGTTGTTTTCTCTTTGGTCATTGTTGGATGAGGTCCTTGTTATTATACCTTGAGTTCATTTAAGTTGTGCGTGTGACTGGTTGTTATTTGGGAAGGTGTTTTATTGTTATGTTCAGAAGTGATTTGTTGTTGTGCCTCTTGGAATGGTTGTCGTGAGTTTTCTAAGTGGTCTTTGATGTTATGTGTTGGTTGGGAGTTAGTCTTTGTTGTTGTTAGGCGTACTTGGTCGGGGACCCTTCCTTGTCTACTCTCAGCACGGGGGTGGTTGGGTGGAACGTGCTTCGCACCCCGTTGGGTTCCCTCTTCTATTACAGATGTATCTTTTACTTGCAGGTTTTGGCGGATGTTGATGATCCAGTTATTCTTATGTACCAGATAGTTGTATATACTTTAGTTGTAATCTATTTAATATATTCATTGTTGTATTGTCTCCCACGTGTGTTGGGATGACCTTGATGTGATTGTATATGTAGTTGTTGAGGAGTATTTTCAGTCGATTGTATTCTTTTATCATTGGGATGTAATAATTATTCAAGCCATGTATTTATTCAGGATCATTTGATATAGTTGGTTATGATGAGTTGTATCTATCGAAAATATGTAATACTTTATATCCTTATATTCCATGTATTGTCATATGTGCATATGTTATTAATATGGATATAGTTGATAGATATTTTAAATGATGGAATGGGAATGAATAGATTATGTAGTAGATTAATTATTATTATCTTATTATCATTGTTATGGGTTAGTGTAGTCATGTCACTTCGTGTACCCCTTTGGAACTAGTTGTGCCTCATGATACATTGTTATGTTATAGTACTTATGTATGTTTATTATATTCTTTTAAAAAAAAAAATTGTTCCGTTGCTATTAGTTCCTTTGGGGTTCGCACAGCGGGGCATGACAATTAAATGCTCCAATTTTAAGAAATGACTTAGGGGGTTCCTAACTATAAAACTACTTGTTTCATCTTCTTTTTTAATTAGGGAAAAGTTTAGAATTAGGTCAAGTGACCCTAAAACATGAATAAAGGGATCAATGACAAAGTATGTGAAAAATGTAAGGTGGACATTGCCAATTCAACCTTATAACATGATCTAGGGTGTTGAATGAATGTACAATATTATTTTAGTGCATTTCTAGCTACACTCCCATGTTTTTTCCTCGAGGTGATATCTCCTTCCAATTTGGTTTGGATGGTCCATATTTTTATTTGATGAGCTTCCATTTCCTCTCCCCTCTAGTGGGTACTCTTTTACAAAAATCATTGGATCCTTTTAGTGATCATATAATTCTCTTTTTTTGTTTTGAAAGATAAATAATTGATAAAAAATTCCTTGATATTCTCGTGGGACTCTTTTCCTTTACTTTGGCAATACCTATCTTCCTTTAGTAAATTTTTTTGGATTGTTGACTCCATAATGAAATATTTTGTCACCCATCCATTGTTAGATCATTATCATCGATCATGAACTATAAGAAAATTGTGCCAATGATAGATTCCTTTAATGTTATACAAAATATCTTAATCTAGATAGTAGCTTGCAAAGAGTTGTAAGTGACCAATTCTTCCAACTCGCTACTATGAAGAGAGGAGGCTACATGGTAGTTTTTAGGTTGCTTTATGTTCAAATACATGACCATTTTATTGGATGAAAATAATTTAATTTAATGGTTATCAACATCTTTATATTTTGAACAAGTACATTGCAACATGATGAGGAAGCACAATTTGGAATAGAAGTCATCCCGTGGATAATCTACCATGAGTAGGGATCGAGTTTATCAAACTCATCAAATGGTCAAAAATAGCCCAATCATGCATATGAGATGTTGTAATTGAAATAATCAAGAAACATACCATCATTCTCACCAACTATGCACAACTAATTATTAAATATTATAGAAAAAATATCACTAATCAATAAAAAATAGATAAGTGTGTGTGAAGATAGTAGAAACCTCACACATAGGGCATAATCATGAAATCAATGGACAAGCTCACTAAAATCAATAGCCATTATTGCATGCAAGTAAAATAACTTGTGGGGTGTTTCATTTATCAATAAACATGTAAATTTCAATAAACGTAGGGGACTTATGATAGAAGAAAGAGCTTAAAACATCTAACATATAATCCTACAAATATATACCATCATGACACATGTTGAAAATACCTTCAATAAGGAATATGATCTTATTGATCAAGAAGAACTAGAATAGATGATCATAAAGAATATTATTTTTCAAATGTGATAGTTAAAGAACTTAGGGATCCTTTGTTTCTATAGGAAAAGTATGTTTTATAGCTCAAGAAACAACACTAATGATGAGTCTTGCCCTTTGTATATGGATTGAAATTTATCCATGGATCTAGTTTTTGTATGCATTATCAAAGGTTGTTGGATATGTGATTTTATGTGTATTATCTAAAGTTGCAAGGAATGCAATTTTGAGTGCCAACATGCTAATATAAAATGATTAATGATATTAAAAAATATCTTAGGGGAGTTTTTGTATTATAAGGGACATGTTATCCTCGGTTGAGTCCCTTGATATGACAAGCTTCATGGTCATTTAAGAATATTGAAGGTGACAACTAGGTATGCAAGTGTCCAAATGAATTTGATGCAAATACATTGCCTTCTACTAGTCCAAAATGAAGTATTCCTAGAATTATTATCCTTTTAGCACATAGGAATTTCATATTCCACTTTCTTTTCAATTAATACACATGAAAGACCTTAAATAAATTGTGCAAATATGGATCAGTTAATCTCATAATGTCTAGAGAAATTGCTAAGAGTTGACAATTCTTGAATTAAAAAAATTGAACTTTATGGGTAAACTCTTTAAGGTAAGTGATTAAAATTGCATGCTATGAAATTGTCACAAGTTAACCTTGGAGGTGTGGATTTGAAGGTAGAGGATGAATGTATGAAAATGGATGTAAGTATTGGTGTAATAAACTAATCATAATGATGAAGGCATAGAAGTGTGTGCAGATATATAAAATAAGTTTGAGTGTGCAAGAGTATACATGTGGATAAGGATAGACAATGAATTAGGGAATGAGCCTCAATTTACATAAAAAAATACATTGCTTGTCAAATATATAATCTTATTGAAACATTCCATAAAAATGTATCTAAAATAAAATGGAATTGGTATGAATATAAGAATTTCACCATTACAAAATAATGAACTACATACTTTGACATGCACTAATCTATATTACACATTAAATTTATCCATATAAACATTGAACGTTTAATTATTCCATGAATATATGAATTTATCATACTTGATAAAAATCCTCTTTTACCTAATATAATCATTTATAATTCTACATATGAAAAGTGTCCAAATGTACCATAACAAAATACAAAACCAAACAATGCTAAAACTCAAATTATATAGTTTTTACATATTTACCATCAAAATTTCAAATTAGAGAGTAGTTGGGTGCTTAAATAATTTAACGGACCCTCATGATCCTACCCACCTCAAGTGACCAATCGTTATTGTTTAGAGAGAATATGTCGGGTTCTTGGCGTATATGGCCAGTAAATTTTATAATAAAAAAATTGTTTGTCGACATCACACCTGTTACAATGCCATTGTGTCTCCGCTTTAAAAATTCTTAACACCACGTGATAATGCTTTGAATTTGGTATACCCGTGTTTAATGGAGTAGAAAAAGTGTTTCTGCGATAGGCTAGTTTGGTACCTCCATGCTTGATAGGAATTATATAAATTGGAGCGGAGGAGAAGCTTGACAGTAAGTTATAGAAGATCCTCCTCGCCTAGAAGGATACCATTAGCATTAGAGCCAAAATGTCTCTAGGTTGCATCACACCATTGGCTTCCAGTACGGTTGGACACAAGTTACAGAAGCCACCCCTCCATAAGCCTGTTTTTCATCAGAAGCTTTTCAATACGCCATACCTTAGAACCAAAATCCCTCTGCGCCGTAGAGCTGCTCAAGCTCCCATCAATATGGCATTGATTACCACTGATGAAGGCATAACACGACGTATTGGCAATCATCATCCTAACTTGTGGGACGATGATTTCATACAATCTCTGTCAAAAGCTTATGAGGTAAGCTAATTTACTATTTATTTGAGCTGAGTATTTTTTATCAATATTTTAGATTATTTTTCATGATCTATTATCAGAATGAATCAGATATCGTAAAAGTTAAGTTATGGTTGCTGTGTATGTTGTATTATAGAAATTCCTATCATCTTACCTTCATATTTATTATTTATTTTGAGCCGAGTTTAATGATCACATAATTAGTTTAAATATTTCCAAATCAGATTACGCAAGTTTTTTCTTCATTAATATTTTGGATCAGATTTATTATCTATCATCAGAATGAACAAATAATAATCCGTTGTGTAATAGAAGTTCCTACTTTTTTCTTACCTTGTTGGATCTGTGATGGCTCACAGGCTCCCTCTTATGGTGAACGTGCTGAGAAGCTAATTAAGGATATCAAGGACATGTTCAATGCCCTTCCTGTACAGTCTTCATCTGCAGACGATCTGTCTCAACATCTTTCAATGGTTGACATAGTAGAACGCCTTGGAATTGACCGCCATTTTCAAAATGAAATAAAAGTGGCTCTCGACTATGTTTACAGGTTTGGTTGCTTTTAAGCTTCAAGATGAATGTTATTATGTTTTTTTGCACTGTGTTCGGCAAAGGCTGTTTATGTTGGAACCTTTATCAGAATGCATCAGCTGTTTATGATTACAATCAGTCTATACATATTATACTGTATTCATAATCAGGTCTAAACATATATATATTATAGATGGTATTCATGATCATATTTAAACAGAAAATTTTAAGTTTTGGCTGTTTATGCAATCATCTAAAATTAAATAAGTAAGATTTTTCGAGGAGGTTAGTGTGATTTTAGATGAATTATCTAAACAAGTCAAAGTTAAAGTATGTTCTTTAAGCCAAAATTATATTTATTAGCTCAATTCTCACGCCTGAGAATTATTTGAATAGCAGATATTGGAACAACGCAGGCATTGGATGTGGTAGAGAGAGTACTCATGCAGATCTAAACACCACAGCCTTGGGTTTTCGAATTCTTCGCCTACACAGATATGGCGTCTCTTCAGGTGATATCTGCAGTTATTGATTCAGATTTTTTCCCCTTTCAAGTCCGAGACCCGTTTAGAATTCATAGAAAATAGTGAGATAACTTTATTTAGACTACAGAGATAGGGTAGCAAAAGTATCTTTTTCTGCAGTAATGACATTGCTCATAAAATTTGAAATCAAAATCATATAAAGGATTAATGGAATTTATGTGTTCTATCATAGAAACAGTTATATTGTTTAGATTCAAAATTTTAAAAAGAATAAGTGAAATAATATATTCGTAATTTAATATATTCGAATCTATATATAAGATATTTAGGAAAAAAATAGAAATATTTTTTAATTGATTAAAGTTTTAGTTTTTTGAGTTTGAAAATTTAGTATAAGATTAAAAATTCCTTCAAACCATTAAATGCATGAAATTGGCTAATAAATCTTTAAGTTGATTATTCAATTAGAGTATTTTTTTTTATTTAGTAGGCAACATAATTGATTGATATTTTATTTAAAGAGGGGTAAAGGGACCTCATTCTCAACATAAACACTCAACAATAGCACCCGAATGGGACTTGAATCTTGGTGACAAGAATAACACCACAATTAAAGCATCACATTATGCCAATATTGACAACATAATTGATTGATAGCTATTATATAAACAAATTCTAATATAAGAGTAATAAGCTTCAATTTTAGTAGGTAATATGTATTTTTATTTAATAATAAAATCCATTTAAATTAATAAATTTCCTACAAATTATAGATGGTCATCATTGTAACCAAATTATAGATTGTAGAATAGTTCTTTATTTGTATTGTAGTTTCATAATTGAACATGTTCCCAATTATTTTTAAAATATACTAACCTTTACAATTTTATTCATTATTTTTTTCTTTCCTCTCAAATTAGTAAACCTTGATATTAAAAAATTTCTTTAAGCCATTTACAAAATATCAAATTACTTCTAACTTATATTTATGCAGACATGTTGCAACAATTCATACCTAAAGATGGGCAATATTTGCATTCAAATAACCAATCAAATGAGGAGGAGATAAAAAGCATTCTAAATTTATTTTGTGCTTCACTCGTTGCATTCCCTGGGGAGAAAGCTATGGATGATGCGAAATCCTTTTCTACTACATATTTAAAACAATCTCTACCAAACATTAACAATTTAAGTCTTTCAAGAGAGGTATCCATACTTACTAAAAAAATTTCAAGTTAATTCTATGAATCCATTTCTCAAATGAAATTCTAATCTATGTTTTGTATCAGATAAAATTTAATCTAGAGTATGGTTGGCACACCAATGTGCCTAGGTTGGAAGCAAGGACCTATATTGACATATATGGAGAAGATAGTTCACTGGCTTCCAAAACCATCAACAAGTAATTTTAATACCTTGTATATTGTCCATATCGCCATTTAAAATTTAGAGAATCATTTGAAAGTTAACAAGTAAGATTTTAGAATTTTTAATAAAAGATATATGTGAATATTTTAAATTCTAACTTTTCAAGTCTCTGTAATGATTGCTAAGAGAATTTTACATTGCAATGTTTGAACTCTTGTAGTATTTTCTACACAAAACTTTTAGAATTGGCAAAGTTGGATTTCAATATGATTCAATCACTACAACAAAAAGAGCTTCAAATTCTCTCAAGGTGAGAAATTCATGCTATTGAAGATATTCTCTAAAATTTGAGGCTTAATTTTTTTACAGTATAATGTGTAGTTGAAGATTCAAAAACTCAAGTTTATTAAGCAATGCATGTGCATTTTAGATGGTGGACAGAGTCTGGTTTGGCTACACTAGAGTTTGCTCGCCATCGCCATGTGGAATATTACCTTTGGGCAGCTGTAGGATGTATTGAGCCTAAATATTCTGCTTTCAGAATTGGGTTTGCAAAGATGTCTGCACTTGTCACATATTTGGATGATATTTATGACACCTATGGAACTTTAGAAGAGCTCAAAATATTCACAAAAGCCATTAAAAGGTATTGATTTATTGTTATTAGTCAATTAGAGTGATATAACGAAAGAACTTAAATAACCTAGTTATTTATCTATGAACATTAGTCTCACTGCTAAAAATTCACATGTTGACTATCATTTATTGTGGTTAATGGTAGGAAAACATAAATGGGTTTAATTTTCCATTTTCTTATATATACTTAATCAAACACATTTCTCTCTCTATATATATATTTAATGAATATTTTATTTATATATTGATATATAGTAATCAATTATGTTGTGCTTTATGTTAGGTGGGATTTATCAGCCACAGAAGGACTTCCAAAATTTATGAGAGTGGCATTCAAGGCATTTGATGAAGCTGTGAGAGATATGGCTAAAGAAGCAAAGAAAACTCAAGGCAAAGACACACTTGATTATGCACGCAAAGCTGTATGTATTTATAATATTTCATGTGTTTTAATAAATATAATGAGTATTCTATAATATATAGTATATATAATCTAATTTACTTGTCTAAGATATTCATTTCACTATTTTTTTAAAACATAAATCCATATCTCCATCTAAAATATAATTCATTAGGAACTGTGAAACACTTGGGAAAAAAGTGAAATAAATTATATGCATAATTTTTTATTGGAAATGGGATTACTTACAACATAATGTATATTTAAAATGATTTTTCTTCTCAATCCCATCAATCTATTGATATATTATTTCCTTGTATGCAAAGAGTATAATTTTTGTATGCTTTCTTGTGCTTATTAATTATTATTAAAAAATAAGAATTAATATTAATATATAATTTATTTATTTATTTGGATAAAGTTGATAAAACCTTATTATCAATAATATTAATCAAGTAAGAGGGTCTATTTACTTATTATCATGCCTAGAATCACCTTTATTTTTATTATTTAATCTTCCAAAAAGTTTCAATTTATTTGTATTTATTAACCTTATATATCCTTGTTCTTGTTAAGGGGTATTTTTTGAACAACAATATCCACTAAGTCTCATTTGTTAATCATAAAATTTTACAAGTATAAAATAAAAATATTATAATGAAATGAGATTGGTAGGTATGCATGTCAACCAAAATGTGTGATTAAAATATATAATTAGAGGTAACCAACCAAAATAAAAACACAATAGATGTGCTACTACTAAGATAGGATGATGCACTAGGTCGAGGGGGTGATTCTCCTATTAAAAAAAATATGAGGGGAAATTCTCTAAAATGAGAGGATTATAGGCCTCTTATCCATGCTAATGTTCTTTGATTACAAGTGATAACAACACTACCTACCTAGATGATATATGTACAAAAGGAGCAAAACTATAAAAAATAATATTGATATAATTCCTTGTTGCAATGTTGAAATTTCACTATTAATATTGTCACCAAACTAGAAAAATTAATTTTACTATTTATGCCTCTTAAATTTTATGCACTTTTTATAAAAATCTGTCAAATTTTACACTTAATATATTTAATAGAATGAAGTGTAAATATGTTATAATAGTTATTTGGTAAAAAAATAGTAAATTTTAGGTTATTGTTTGTCCTACATCAGTATGAGGCATCAAATGTAAGGTGGAGGGATATTATATCTTGCTTTTGGTTTTCATGCTACACTTTAATACAATGATTTTGGTTGCAACTAACTAATAAGAATACAATGCTAACAAGTTAATTAACACACTCATTACCATATTTCCTATAAATTAGATATTCTATTTTTATATTCTACTATATATGCTTAATATGTTCTTCTTAATAATATTAATATGTTATTTTAATCAACATTATGAAGGAATTAGAACTATATTTAAAAAACTATGGATATTTGACTTAAAATTTGACTTAGATATTCTATTTTGTTATATTTTTCTTGTTACTTTTATTATCATGAAGTATTAGTATTAATTTTGAATTTTCTTTGAATGTAGTGGGAAGTTTATATCGATGCTTATATGAAAGAAGCAGAGTGGCTTGCTATGGGTTATATACCATCTCTAGAGGAATATTTAGAGAATGGAAAAGTGAGCGCTGGGTCTCGTGTTGTTACCTTGCAACCTGTATTATCACTAGATGTGCCTCTTTCTGATGATATTCTTAAAGAAATTGATTATCCATCAAAGTTTGATGAGTTACTATGCTTAACCCTAAGATTAAGAGGCGACACAAGGACTTTTAAGGTATGATATAAATTTAGAAAATTTAACTTTCATAGCCTCATATTTATTTTCATATGATCAATTAAAATAGATTTATGATAACTATATTTGACATCTTATAAAAAGTTTAATGTTGTTTGTGAAGGCTGAGGCAGATCGCGGAGAAGTAGTATCATGTATAACATGTTACATGAAAGACCATCCTGGATCCAATGAGGAAGATGCATTGAAGTATCTCAATTCTCTAATTGATGAAAGACTCAAAGAATTAAATTGGGAATATTTAAAACCTGATAATGTTCCTATAATTAGCAAAGATAATGCATATAATTTATCAAAAGGTCTCCAACTTTTGTACAAAGAAAGAGATGGATTTAGTGTCTCTAGCATTGAGACAAAGGATCTTATCAGCAAAATGATGATTGAACCAGTGCCAATTTGACTTTTGAATTAGGTTATATATTTACAAGAGTAAAGTCAATATGTAATGGAGGCTTCTAGCTTCATCAAAGTTATATATACTGGTAATATGTAACTAATTGGATGCAAGTTATATATAATAAATGGTAATTTTATAAAATGAAAGTTGCAATATTTTCTCACATAATTTGCATCACATTGTAAGGTTTTCTCCAATATATAGATTTATGTATTTGGCTAATTTCATAATTGCATCCATATATATTTAAATTATTTGGACTACAAATAATTTCCTTTTGTCCTATGCTTATAATAATATTTCATTTCATAATTTTGAATAACATTGCTATAATTCTATAATATATTATATTTTATTTATATTTTATGTTGGTTCAATGAAAAGTATATTATCTTATATAAAGGATTTTTCATTTCTAGATAAAGTGAGGGAATCAATTAGAACCCTCATCCGCAATTAGCTTTTTTTTTTTGTAAAAAGAAAAAGGAATATGAGCTGAAACCTTAAAATTTCTTATATAACCTTACTTGAGGAAGTTGATGATAAAAAAAATAATCAAAATCATACAAGTTAAGGCATACCACACCACTACTTAACTAGGACCTAAATATACATTGACACACTTCTCAAAACTTCCTCGAACAAAAATTATCATTCATAATTAGCGCTAGCATGTTAGGTTAGCCAAACTTGCACTAACACTAACAATTGACCACAAGCACACCTCTCCAAGTCTAAAAAAATCCTACACACCACACAAAAAAATTCCATAACATATCATAATATTTCATATAGTCAAAATATTTTCCACAACTACTACAACCACCTGAAACTCAAGAACACCTACATTATGTCCAACCAAACATACTAGCACAAATATCCAACACACAAAAATACCTTGCGAAACAAATCAACACCTAAAAATTTAGGTGAATGTAGATATAGACATTATAAGCATGTTCCCAAATCCACAACTCCAAAACCTTCACTACAGAGAAATCTAGAGCAATCTCATTTCTCCAAGACATCCTATTTCACCAAACAAACATATTTTCAAGTACATCTTCCACTGTTGTATGATCCATAACCTAAAATTATGGGGATGAAACCTATGGAAACCTCTGATAATCATGTACAAACCACACAAGCATATCTTCAATCATGAAGAAATATGGAGCAAAAAGTTGAACACCACTCTCTCACACCAAACTCTCTTTTATTCAAATTTTCTCAAAAGAACTTGGAAACCAAGTGAACCAACTTCATCAGCAACATTGCAAACATCTCTACAAAACATCTATAACATTTTCAACATGAAACACTTTCCAACTACAACAATCCCCACAAACACAAGTCCTGCCAATAACCTCTACAACTATACTGAAGTAGGACATCAATGACAACTCCAACATGCATTGACATCAATACCAACAATTCCAAGCACATCATCAATACTAGTATCATTCTAACACTCTCTTTATACAAGGGGTTGAATTCAATGGAAACACCCAAGCAACTCACAAAAAAGTTAAGCTTCCAAAAATCTCCCCCTTTGGCATTGATGGCAACACCTGCTTTCTAAAAAACCATCAACAAAAAAAGCAACCAACAACAATATTGTAATAAGTAGTACTACCCTTGACTAGGACAACTATCTTCTCTCTTCATAGATTTCTTCTCTTGCAACACCAACAACACCTGCATTATTAGATCACTCTCCTCCTTTGCTCCTCAAAAAATACTCTTCTTGATATACAAGTTTTTCAATATTTTTTTTCTTTCTCCCCCTATGGTTTTTCAACCAATTTAACTACCTCCATGCTTTTCATATTCTCTCTCCCCATTTGACATCAATGGCAAAGGGTCATAGACTTATCCAACTCTCTTTCCTATATTGAACTCTTTTGCTCTCCCCCTTTGACAACATCCAAAGGGAACACCTGTACCTCTCATACATCATCTGCATACATCACTTTGACACTACTTGCAACACTAGAAAGCAACTACACTACACTCACTTTCTAGCACACCCTCCCTTAGGGGCATTCAATATGCTCCATCTGACTGCACCATCCAACAATACTACTACCTTCTCCCCTTGAGAGGTAGCTTCCATCAATGTTAGTCTAGGACTGAGAATGTATCTTGAAATGCTTCCCAAATAGATGCACACACTTATGCATCTAGTTGAAAGGAGTGGAAATAGCCTCTAATTTCTCTCAAAGATACTCAAAAGTATCTTTTGGAAGAGCCTTTGCGAAAATATCAACAACTTGATCCTTAGTAGGTACATACTCCAACTTCACCTCATTCTCTGCAAATTTCTCTCTCAAGTAGTGATACTAGATTGAGATTTTTTTTTTCTTGAATGCATTACCATATTCTCTGAAATATTTATTGCACTTGTATTGTCACACATGATAGAAATAGGTTCATCATATGGAACTATGATATACTTTAATGTTTTCTTCATGCACAACACCTATGTACAACATGATGCTACTATAATATATTCTACTTCTGTAGTAGATAATTAACACTGAATCTTGCTTCTTACTTAGCCATGAAACTAACCTACTTCCAAGAAAGAAAGAACCACCACTTGCAGTTTTCCTATCATCTACACATCCAACCCAATCTGCATCTATATATGTACTCAATTATAGGTAAATATCCTTGGGATACCACAAGCCATAGTTCATAGTTCCCTTTAAATGTCTTAGAAATATCCTCTTTACTACTGCACAATGAGATTCTCTAGGATCTTCTTGAAATTTAGCCACAAGAAAAACTGAATGCATGATATCCGGTCTAGTAGCAATAAGGTATAATAGTCCACCAATCATTGATCTATACTTGCTCTGATCTATCTCAGGAGATTCATCATTCTTGCTCAACTTATAACCAGTAACCATCTAGGAGTACATACCATTTTGGAGTCATCCAATCCAAACTTCTTCAACATTTCCTTAACATACTTAGATTCTGATATGAATATACCTTTCTTTGACTAATTGATATACAAAGAAAAGAAGAAATTCATCTCCCCACACATTAGCATCTCAACATATTTTTGCATTTCCTATACAAACCTTTTGCACATACCTTCATTTCCTCCGAAGATTATGTCATCAACATATACTACCACAATTAAGATTTGTTCACTTTCAACTTTGAAATGTAGGTTGCTATCTATAGTACCTTTTTTTGAGTCCTTGTTGCATCAAGTACTTATCCATCCTTGCATACCAATCTCTAGGAGCTTTCTTCAGTCCATACAATGCTTTATTTAATATGAAAACCATATTTGTATCTTCTAACAACTAAAAACCTTTTGGTTGTTCAATGTATACCTCTTCAAATTCACCATTCAAGAATGCAAAATTCACATCCATCTGATAAAATTTGAAATATTTATGTGCTGCAAAAGATAAAAACATTATGATAGCTTCCATTCTTGCAACCAAAGAAAAAGTTTCCTTAAAATATATACCTTCAACCTATGAGTAACCCTTACACACAATTCTATCCTTGTTCCTGAAACATTTTCCATCTTCATTCAGCTTATTTTGGAATACCAACTTAGTACCAATCACATTCTTGTTTGTTGGTCTTGGGACCAATTCCCAAGTCAGATTCTTCTCTATCTGTTTTAACTATTCATTTCTTTGATCCAATTCTCATCTTTGCATGCTTCAATCATTATTTTTGGTTTCACCTCAGAAATTAAATAGAAAATTTTACTTGTTCTTCTATCATAACAAGTTTTCTCCTTAGCAACATGTTGAGAAAATGTGTCTCAACATTGCAATTACATAAGGTACTATTGATACTCAAGGTATGTTTAGTTGATGACGATAGGGGGGCGTGGGGGGATCCCTCCCCCATGAGGGGTCTGAGGGGATCATCCCTTCAGCTGGGGTCCAAGGGAAGCATGCCCTAGAGAGGGCTCAAGGGTAGCACCCCTAAAAGGAAAATTTTATTTATATTTTATTATTGTAATTGGACTGTTCATCATTATGTCTCCTATCTAATGGTCTATATTTTATTAGTGACTTTTTTAGAAGACAACCCTATTTTATGAGGGCGTTGTATTACAATTGTGTTTTGTGATGTATTTTGAGAGTCTGATAGCTATCGTGTTGTCTCTTGATCTCTGGTCATGATACTCCTGTGAGAAGCTTGCTCTACAAGTATATTGTAATCTTTGTAATTTTTGAATAATATATTGGGCGGATTTTGGAGTGTGGGGTTTTTCTCCTGAAAGGGTTTTCCCCACGTAAACTATTCTGTTGTGGTATGCATGACATTTGTGTTTATTTATGTTTAAGTTTTTTTAACTGTTAGAGATCTATGAAAGTTTGCATTATTCTCCTCTCAAGGTTAGTGTAGTGTTGTGCCCTTAGCACACATGCCCCGTTTAGAATGGGGACCCTCTTTTTCTTTCACCTTGTCGGGTTTTTTTATCATCGCCTCATTTTGCGTGCCCTATTTTGGTGTCTTGGATGGTCAACATGCCTCCAAAGTCTCATCTTAAGTTGATCATGTGTCCTCCCCTCCAATTTTTCTAGGCCTTGGTCCCTTGCGGGGTTTACTTAGCAATTTGCTTCTACCAACACCCTTGGGGCCTCGTGGGTCCGGCGTCGCGGGTTTCCCTTGTTGGGTTTCCGTTGTGTGCTCATTGTCCTAAATGGCTGAAGGCCTTTGCCTTCCCGTGCCTAGGGACCCAGCTTCCAAATTTTTTCCCTTATGACTTGTGTTGCAAAACGGACTACCTTTGCTCTTGTTAGGCCCGATCCTCCGGACTTCTCTACCCGACACTCCGCACTGACTTCGTCGTTTCCAAATGACTAACCTTTGTCGGTCTTCTATCCTCTGGATCCTGGACTCCCCATTTGCCATCAGTTTCCAAAAGGCAACTTTGAAATGGCTGCAAGGTCGCGTCCTCCTAGCGCCCAGGTCTCGGCCTTCCCACCATCGTCCATGAATTTGAAAACCAATCTTGACCCACATGCCTAAATTCAACCCTCTACTGCATGAGCCTTTCAAACCATCAAAATTTAAAGCTGAGGGAAGTCCAGCCCCCTAGGCCCGAGTTACCCAAAATCCCTCTAGTAAACTGCTAACAATGTCTTGAACTAGAAGTTTGATTTTATGATTCATGATATATCATCTAACCAGACTTTGTCCACAGGATTTTTGACTAATGTTCATGTTTTCGTGATTAGTTGTGCTCATCTTGCCTTTGTCTGCAGGATATATGGAATCGGGTGCAAGACCCTCAAGGGTGGCTGTAGAGAAAGACAAAGGGAAGAAATCAAGCAAGGTTCCTCATGAGAAAGAGGACAAAGACCAGATGAAGTATCAGTTCTAGGGGAACCTCTACACTCAAATATCATTACAGACTAGAAGGAAATTACAAATACCAATATTGGCCATGTCAATATTGATGAATCTAAACAAAGGGTCAGGATCCATCCTAAGACCAACAATGCAAGACTAATCAGAAGTAGTAGAATTGCTAAGGTTGCAAGCTTCCCTCCGTCCCTTGTTGCTCTTGAGTTGGTCATGGCTTGCAGGCAGGCAGATCAGCCAAAGACATGGACAATAGTTGACAGAGATGGAAACATCCTTGTTGATATGTCAAGTGAAGCGATAACAAATACTTTCCACATCCCTACCTTTGGAACAATGGAGCTGCCAACCATTGTGAAATGTAAAGCAATGTGGGATGAGGACCCAGGTGGTTGTAAGAATCTTATAAACCAGTACTGGCTCAAGGAGAAGAGGGGCAACAAAGCAAAGGTTCCCCAAGAGCTCTTCCGCAATTACTTTCACAAGGAATACCACGACTTGGTCACCATGCTCAGTAGAGTAATGGGTCTTCCCATTGAAACATACTTTCAAGAGTGGATGGTCTACTTTGTAGAGCGAATTCTCTGCGGGGAGGAGGATGTTACCACAAAGGCCTCATTCTACTAGGGAGGCATAATAAGCGACTGCTTCCATGAGCAATTCATGAATGTCAAGAAGACCTCCAAATTCTACATGACCTCCTATCTTGTCTACTCACTAGCTGAGCAGACATAGTATAGTGGATTATTCAAGGCACCTGATGAGGAATCGAGTCAAGCATTAAAGGTCTATGTTAGATACCCCTAACTCTAGTTCAAAAATTTTAAGGAGTATTGTAGAGTGAATGACACCTTTGTGGGTCACATTATCAGATTACTTGGGGGACATTTTTGAAGGAGGGTCTCTCATAGCACTCAGACATTCTTGAAACAATACACCTTTTTAATCATTCAATACCCCAAGTTCACCTACATTCATGCCCAAGGTTACACAAAGAGGCCGAATAAGCTGCACTGGTACCCCAATGACCAGATTATACTGTTAGAGCTCTCTTGGCAACTACAACATGTACATTCGATCCTTAGTGGCAAGAATTTGCTAGGGATCCCTTATCCCTTAACTT
>VDFB02326015.1:0-18233 GCA_007258455.2 Sequoia sempervirens
TTGTAATGAACCGGACCAAATTTTTTCAATTCTCAAATTACAATCAGCAATGCAACACACCCGTTAGGGTTAGATAAATCAAACCAGCAGTTACAATATAACTCTTTGCCAAGAATGCGCACTCAATCTCAACAAGAGAGAGGTTGTCATATGGCAAGAGGATCGTCAGTACATTAATCAGAACTGCAACTGGAAGTAACTCTAACCAAGAATGTGTCCAAGATGGACGAGCATATGGTCAGAGGATCTCTACCACTACAAATGCTGAAAGGAAACTCAACACCCAGAATGTGCTTTCAAACCCGGAGTGGGAATGGAGCTACCATAGGGCGGAGATGTACGATATTACAATGCAAATCAAAGTAAATAGGCGGCAAGCCAGCCTCTTCCACTTATTCAGTGGGCAATTACAAACATGATAAGCAAAACTAAGAGAATTGCTGACAGTACTACTGTTCAGCTTACAATGAGAAGTAGAATGCCTGCAAGATCAAGGATTTAAGCTCTACAAGTTGCTGCAATAGTAAAGATGTCATCCACTAGGTCAATAATGAATTCCTAACACCCTTCCTTCGCTAATATGCAATTTTCTCAAGTCTGATCTGACAGACCAGCAACATGAATTACAGAACCAGCAATACATAAACTCAATGAAAAGCCCACAACTCACTCATTTCTCACTCAAATTACATGAAAACTGATGCAAAATACTCTTAAAATGATGGCGCCTAGTTTAGTAATGAAAAAGGGCAGCTAAAAGTGGCTATTAATTAATGGCACGGATCCCAAAGCACTCCAGAAAGGGCGCCCTACAAGGAATGACGAATTTGCTTTATAAAATCATAAACTTCGTATTAAAATCTGCAAATATTCATGAAGGGTCTCTTCCAACAGAGAAAACCAATGAGACAATACCCAGAACAACTCTTTTTGTATTTTTTGATTTATGAGTGAAACTATAGATTCAGCCTTGTTATCAGCAACTTCAGAAAATGACATAAAATGCAATAAACTGAACTACATAAGTAAACCCAAACTACAAATGCAAACCTCACTACAAAATGTCACTCAAACAAGCAAACCTCTCCACTAGGTGCTATCTCTCAAGCACGAAGTTGAGCCAAGGCTAGGAGGCATTCATTCCTCGAAGCAATCCTGTTACCATTTCGGCAGCATAACAATATAGAAGTCATAAGATGTCTAAATGAAGACCCAAAGCTCCCTTTTATAATTTTGAGAGGACCCTCCGGAAGCTTCTAGAAAGAAACCCTAATTTTCAATTTTGTAACTGTCTTCTTTTCCCTCCAATTTGGGCGCCCCCTTTCATGAAGTTAATATTTCTTTATTTTAAAATCTTTTCCTTCATAAAAAGGCGTCCTTTTCTCCAAGTAATATTTTTTGACTTTAGAAATATAAAATATTTCTTTCATGAGACAATACCCCTCAAGGTCCCCTTCTTTAAAACAACTTAAAGTCATAATACTAGGACAAGGGGTTATTTTATAAAATAAAACATTATTGTCTTTAAAATACTTATTCCTCCAAAATGAACCCCTTACGCCAAAATTCAGAATTACCCAATGAACTGCCAGAAGAGGAAAGTTGACTGAGCTGGTGCTGACTGGACCACTGCCAAAAATAGAATTTACTAAAAATAGTAAATTCGGAAAGTTGCTCGGAATGCAATGCATGCGCCACCATTGCGAAGCTCTCTGAAAACCCAGAAGGAATCCAGAATCCAAACACCCAAACTCCAACAAACAAAACCCTGAATCTTCAAGAGAACCCGTAAACAGTCGAAAACCCTAATTACGCCTCTGACTGTGACACCACAGGGGATAGGCCATCAATCAGCAGAGAAGTGCGGTGCTAAAGCAGGGGACATTACAGATTTTATCATTAAAGGGGCTTCTTTGGGTAAGACTTCAATTTGGATCTCAAAAAAAAATGGCAAAAGATAAGGGTTCAGAGAAGCTATTCTACGCCTAAGAATTCAAGAGACAGTAAAGACTCAGTGAAAGGATAACTGCACTTTGTTTCGCCTCCCTTGGACAACTTACGCAAAGTGGGTGCAATCTTCAAGGGGTGTGATAATGATTTTACAGCCTCGAATGAGACTAAAGTTAAGCTTCCACAATTATGAGCTCAGGCTAACTTTACGCATCGAATGCAAATCATCCATTCGAAGAAAGTATGAGCAAGACTTCACCATTGAATCTATACGATCAATCTCTCATTCATTTAACCAAAACATTCAAAGCAAATTCTACTTAACTTAATTCTAACTTTAATCTACCTCTAATCTATGGTAGAAGAACATATGTAACCTCACTTACTATTTGACAATAAAAGTTGTTCAAAGCAAATTATGCATAAGAGCTTTTACTATCAGAAATAGTCTCAATGCAACAATTTCATATATTGTTTCCACTACCAATGAAAAAATGAGAGATCATCAGTTTAAATAGAGTTTCAAGAATCAAATGAAGGGCCAAGATCAAAACAATTTCGACGGCCAAGATTATTACAACTCAACCCTAATTAGGGTTACCCAAAATAACATGAGTTATCAGTCAGAAAACAATCAGTAAAGTGGCAGTTGCAGCTATCATCAAGGAGAGGCATCCTTATCCTCATGAGCAACATTGCGTTCAATGAACTTGGACACTATTGCGATGACCTCCTCCATCGTGACGGGTGGTAGCATGCTGATCCAGAATTCAAGTCCATCCAAGTTTTCTACATATTTGGCAAAGGTATTTGCCCAATCCGCTTCTTGCTTCCCAAAACCATTCCGGATGGCTGAAAGACCTGCCACTTTCGCAAAGTCCTGTCTCAGAAGTGGTCCAGTAGCCGAGAAGAAGACCTCTTGAACCTTTCGTTTCAACTCCTCCAGCTGCATGTCTCTTTCTCGGATAATCTCATGATCAAACACCTCCACAACTGTCACACAAATTTTCTCCCGAATTTCTTTGACTTGCTCTTCGATTCTAAGTCCATCCGCTTTCGCCTTTTCTAAAACTTCTCTTCGTATAGTCACTGCCCCAAACCAGTGATGAAAATCATATGCTGCTCCTGCAACAATCACTTTTCTAGCAGCCAACTCCTCTCTCGGAGTGCCTTTCAGGATCCTGAGGCATGGAATAAGCCTATCCTGCATAGCTGGAATACATTCCCAGGTTTCCACCATATCAACTAGTCCGGAAAGAAAAGACGAGGTTTGCCCATAGGCGAGTGCCAGCTTCTCCATGAACAAGGCCGCTTCCATTCCTTCGCTCGCCATCCAGTCCTGAGCTTCCTTGGCTGTCACCATCCCGTGCTCTACCTCCTTGGTCATCTCTTGTGAAGGATTGAGGAGAGGAGGAGCTACTGCATCACCCTGATCGAGTGGCTAGGTCAGATGCCGTATGTACTCCTTCAAGCGTTCAACTTCTTTTTTATACTCCTTTTTGGCCACTTCTTTTTCTAGGCTCGCTTTGATGGTCGAGACGAAATTATCTAATTCCTCCACTTCCTGACCTTTTGTGGTTGGGCCAAGATCTACAGTGGTTATGGCGTAGTCTTGAGGAGTGATCTCGTCTTGTGGCTTGTCCACTATGGGTACTGCAATGTGCACGAAATGACTGCCTGTCTCGTCCCTCTAAATAGTAGAGAATTTCTTGGCAGGCTTCTTGATTGCAACCTGTTCCAACCTTGCCAAGAAATCTGCAGTATCATCTTCGTCTTGGGCTTTTGCAGGTGCCTGAATCTTCATCCTTTCTATCAGCCAATCTAGAATAGTTGGCTGCTCAATCCCATCCTCCTCATTTGGAGTATCCACGACTTCTCTGAGAGTGGAAATCATTCCCTCTTCAAAGTCATTGTTCCAGACTTACACCTTATTGTCTGAACCTAGTATTTCTGTGCCCGTAGGTGATGAGGGCTCCTCGTCATCTAGCTGAATAGGTTCATTGTCTTGTTCTTGAGTTGTAGGAGGTACAATCATTTCGACCAAGGACTCATCTATGGTAGCCACCAGCTCGTCAATGTTCTGAGATGCTGCTGAACGAGATGGTTCTCCCTTATGTTTTTTTTGAACAGGTTCTGCATTCGGCACTATTTCTTTTCTCTTCTCCCCAATCTCAACCAAGTCCTGATGGGATGCACCAGTGTTGGAGGAATACGATTCTAACTCGCTCAATAAATCATACGTGAGCATTATTCTTCTCTGTCTGATCTCCTGGATATGATGGTCAACCCACCATTGAGAGCACTTGACTATTGGCCTCATCAACGTTGCTAAGTCCGCATGCTCAGGTTCTGACCATCTCACGGGAGCAAGAGGTCGACTTTCCTCGAAACGTGGATGGATATAATTCCCATCATCTTGTAACTAGTTAGGTACCCAGCAAAACTCAATTGCCCTCATGAAGTCTAATGGCATTCTGGACCATAATCTCCTTCTGACTTCATATTCATCGGTGGCATTCGCCCAGAAGTCTTCTAGTTCCACTCTGTGCTTGTACCTCCTTTCATCTACTGTCTGAATATGCTGATGTGGGTCAAAGTTAACCCTGGACTTGTAGGCTGTGAAGGGTTACCACTGAATCTCCAACCTGGCACTCTCAGCTGCCTGTGCTGATGGACAAGATTCTAACATATTCCCGATGAAAAATGGGAATATAACAGATGCCTTCTTGGTTGGCCTCTGGATGTTTTGATATTCTTCTAGTTGTCTCAGGACTTCGAGCAGAACCATCTGATTTTTCGGATAAATGGGCAACTTATAGGGATTTCCAGTAAACCCCTGGATCCTGACATATGTAAATTTTGAGAACTGGATGAACCAAGATCCGTATTTACTGATTAGACTTTTCGCCTCATGACTCAACCTCTGATGCACTCCTCCTTGAAGTGTTTTGGTAATATGCATTAGGAAGGCATCATGCACCCTTCTGAAATGAGACTTCTCCTTCAATTGGAGTTGTGGGTAGCAATCGTAAGGTCTGAGTTCATTTTCTCCGCTGCCAACTTTGCCCTTGCAAATTAGTCTTGGATACTTATATGATCTGGCCAACAAGTAGACAATATACGAGCTCATGTGAAAAGACTTAGTCTCTTCCAGATTGATCAATTGCTCATGGAGATTGTCACTTATCATCCGCGACCAATTGAACATTTTCACGCCAGAAGTGATCTCATCTATGAAGTAATACATCCAGCTCTCGAAAAAGGCACCTTGCGGGTTGCCAGTTACTCTGTTCAGCATCAAGATGATGTCCCCAAAATCTTCTTTGAAGTCTGTCCGGCGGGGTCTCTTGGGCATCTTTTTTATTTACGGCTTAGGTTTGTCCAGCCATGCCTTGTTAACAGTTGTGGCGCATAAGTCTGGCTGTCAGTCATATAATTTATTGGCTTCTTCCTTGGTCTTATAGACCGTCCATGAATGTGCTGGGATGCCGAAGGTTTCTTGGATTGCCACCTTGCCTAAGTGTGCCAAAATTCTACCATCAGGTGCAACGATTTGCCTCTTTTGAGCATCATAGTGGATCGCACACTCCACCATAAATTCTGCACAATCCATTGCCGGAGGGAATCCAGCTGCTTGAAAAATCCCGTTCCTCACCATCCGTCTGGCTATTGGTGTTGGAAGTCCATTCTGTCCATACACTCTTATTTTGAACTCCTCGAAGTCGACATGTTCGAGATCGATGTCTACGACATTTTTCCATTTTGAATTGATTTTAGACTCCCGCTGGACACCTTTGCTGGCCAACTTCATTTTTGCCGTCTTTGATGATTCGCCCACCGTGGTCATCAACCTGCAGTCCAAAAGATTAACATTAATACAAAGACTTTTAAGATAATTTATTTCCAGACCGTGTGTTCGAATAATTTACTTTCAGCTTATTTAAATAATTGAATTGCTGCGAAAAAGCAAGCTGAAAGTAAATGGATGAAGTTGAAATTTTAGCCAGAATTGAATCAACATGAAAGAGACAGACGAAGAATGGCAAATTTATCAATCGAACTTCAAACCTCAGTAAAGACTGCTGCCTGCAAATTAGATTTAAATTTTGATAATTTACTCAAAAAGCAAATGATGAAGTGCGCCCCTCTTGCACAGAAGAATTCAACTTTCAACAAATAAACCTTTCCCTTCTCGAGAAAAATTCTTCTTCAGCATAAGATTACTTCTTCCTCTGGAAATTTCGATCTTGCCTACCGAACAATTAACTGCCTGAGAATTTTGAGAGAGATCAAATTTCTTTTCACCTGTGTCTGTGAAAAATGAGTTGCTGAAACTCATTATAATGCTGAGGGATTTAATTTATTTTAGCAACTGCCTTCTTGTCTGTTGATCTCGATTTGTCTTCTCTTGTTCAAACAGGCAAGTTTCCTTTATTTTTCGAAAAGAATCCGTGTCGAGCTTATCCAAGAAGATCTCTTTGATTTTCACAAAATCGATTTTTGCTTGAAATGCTTATCTTTAACTTCGAAATTTTGAAAATAAACATTAAATATTCAATTAAATTCGATTTTTCCAACTTTAAATTCACGGCGTATTTAATTTTTCCCATCGGATTTTATCTTTGTCCGGCTAATTTATTTTCTTCCAACTCTCGTCTGGCGAATTTGATTTTGTCCAAGGCCTTTTTAAAAAATTTCTAAGTAGTTGAGAATAAATTATTAAAATATTAAAATATTTTAATTTATTCCAACCCGTTCGTTTTGGACCCATGGCTATTTTGATTTCTCCTTCGTTTGCTTTGGCTAAAAGTTTATTTTCCAATTTTGTTCTCAATTTCGTCTAGCCAAGTCAAAACTTAAGCCATTCCGTCGCCAATTGTTATGCTAGATCCCTATTTTTCCCTGCCATGGCGAATTTTTTAATTGCACTGAGCTTATTTTCTTCTGCCAAAGTCAATTTTTTCCTCGCTCAGACGAATTTCTCTAGGCAAAGTCTTTGCCTGGATGTCTTTATCAGGCGAATTTCCTTGACGCTTGACAAATTTTCTCTCTTCTGGCAAAGGACGAGCTCTCCTTTCTCTTTGCCGTGTGCATTTTCTCTGGCCAAATTTGTCAAATTTATAACATTTTCTCCAGACATCCATACTTTGGGTGATTCTTAAATTTCTCTTTCACTTTTATGCTAGGTGAACTTCATTTTATTCTTTGCCTTGGCCTAGGCGGACTTCCTCAAATCTCTTCCAGCTTCCACATACCATAGCGAACTTTCTTTAGCACTCTCCTTTCAAACTCTAACACTTTTCCTCTTGAAAATGTCATAATACTTAGCCAAAAATTTCAATTTTTCATCCTTTAGACCTCTATACTTAGGCAAATTTTCGAATTTCTCTTGACTAGGCACCAAACACTTAGCAAAAATTGTAATTTTCCCCCTTCATAGACCATGGCGGACTTCCCAAGTGCTTGGACAAGGTGAGGGTGGACTTCTCTAAGTCTTAGACATTTCCCCTTGAGCATGGCGGACTTCCTAACCTCTTGATAATATTACAACACTTAGCCAAAATTTCGATTTTCCACCCTTTAAACCTTCTAAACTTAGGCAAATTTTCGATTTTTTTTTTTTTCTAGGCACCCAACACTTAGTGAAATTTTCAATTTTTTTCTCTCCCATATGCCTAGGCGGACTTTCCAACCTATCTGCCAAGTCAAGGCGGACTTCTTTAACCTTTTGCCAAAGTCAGGGCGGACTTTCTAACCTTTTGGCACTTACCTCCTTGAGGCTGGGCGGACTTTAGATGGTCTTGGCCAAGTCTAGGCGGACTTTAAAGAAGTCTAGACATGTGAGGGTGGACTTTGAAGAGTCTTGGCACTTCTCTCTTGTGGCTGGGCGGACTTTGGAGAGTCCATGACATCCTTCCTTGTAGCATGGCGGACTTCCTTAGACCATTGACACTTCCCTCTTTCCGTCCCACATTTCAAGGACCATCTTCTTTGTGGCGAATTCTTCAGACTTAGCCAGATTTTCATGAATTTCATTCTTTTTGGGTTGATTTACCTGCTGGACGCTGGTCGTTGGGACCGTTTTCGGTGAAATGGTTTTCAGGCCGGAATTTTCAAGCCGGATGCTGGCGATTTTCGCCGCTTTTTGCGTTTTTGGACTGGACGACCTGTTCAGGCGTTTGAACTGGTGCATGGACAAAATAAAAAGGACGGCCGGGATGGCGTTTCCATGAAGACGTTTGATGGGCATACAAATGGAACCGGCAAAAATGGAGCCCATTCCGGATATGAGATGTGCCGACACCTGGACGTCTTGTTTCACCAGGCCGCCGGCATAAGTGTCATCAACGGATAACCGCTTCCGGAACAACACCGACAGCGGCAGCCTCTCATCCAGAGACTTCCACCGAAAAGCAATGCCAGGACTGAACCGGCACTTCGGTGGAACTGGGGAGCCCAGCCAGCGGCGGATCTGGTGGGACAACAGACGGATGGGCACCTTCGAATTTTGCGGCTGGTCGAACGGTAATAGCAAACCAGAATCGATTCTCCGGCGTAACAAATCTCGTGGCGCGGGTGCGTTCCACGCCATGCCCGCCAGGGTTGGTGGCTGTTCATAATGAACATTCGCGGCGGCCGACGTGATGGCTTTAGTTACCAGCAGCTAAGCGCAAACAGGCGCGAAACGGACCAGTCTGCCGGGCGGCTGGAACGGCAACTGGCTCACCAATTTTGGCCTTTATTGGCCCTCCATCCCGCCGCAAAAAAGCATCATCATCCACCGACGCCGAAAACTTGGTGGGCGAATGGACGTGGATGTGTTATTTTGAAAGGGATTGTGATTCTGTAATATGTGATATCATCTGTGCTAATTCTATAGTTTTTCAGATTGGCTACTATTTATGTTCCTATTTTTAGGAGCAATTCATAAAATTTAAGATAGTTAAACTGACTGAGACAGTTGCAACATAATACCTTAGTTAAGGTTTACAGTCAGAAATTAAAAATATTCTATAATTTGAGCATTAATTATCTAAATTATCTATTCCAAGGAGAAATTAGGGCATTCTCCTTTCCTATAATACTTAGATCTATTCAGTCAGAAAGTTAGTTAATGCAAGTAGGCAGACCCCATTGGAGATGATTCGTCATGCATTAGCAATCTTAGTTGAAGTTATGATGAGTTTAGAATTGCTGGAAATGAGGTTGGTGTACTTTTGATTGCAAGCAGTTATGTCTGTGACTCGGTCAATCTTGAGTTGATAGATTTTCTCCCAAGGGAGTCACTTTTCTTTAGGAAGATTTCTTAGGTGTTTGGTATATTTATTCTCATTAGTCTTGCTTGTTGCTCCTGTAATTCCAAGGGGTTGATTACTTACACAATTTGAGTAGAATTCTGGTATGTTATTTTAAATGACCTGATTTATGTTTAGGCAGCTCTTGTACATCAAAAACTTGTGTTTTTGCAGGTCTATTTAAATATTGTAGCAGGTTTAAGAGGTTTTAATAGGTGTGATTCTCTTTTCTTCTATCTTTATGATCAGGACTGTACCTCATAGTGTGTGATTTTGGGTATATGGGAAATTCCAATGGGATGGGTTAGAGCTGTTGCATCTGTCTTCCTAGGACTCTTCAACTCATATATTGCATCATGCATTGGATATTAGGATCACACATTTCATATAAGAGTGATGGCATGAGTTCTACATGTCTTGATGTGATAAATAGGGAAAATTCCACTTGTTGGTTATGTGTTGTATGTATTATATGTACTAAAAAGTTTGTGTTGTTTCTCCTCCACAGCACACGATTGAACAACCAAGATTTGAAAGGGAAGATCCTGGACTGTCTTACTACTATTTGTTCAAAAGTTGTTTAAGCTATGTATGTATTCTTATGCTTTCGTACTTTGTTGTTTACTTTGAAAAAGGAAAAGTTATTTAAAATAGTGAAAGGCATTGAATTGTATTTAATTGAAGTATTTTCAATTGAAAAGAAAAGAAATTTTTTGTTTCAATGATTATTACTTGTTTACATTCGTTTATATGTTGTAGAATTAAGGAATTTTTATTTCACGTATGGGTTAGGTCGTTACATGTGGTATCAAAGCTACCAGGTTTAACTCTAGAACTCATTAACTTTTTCTTTCCAACATTATCTAATGTTATGAAAAATTCTTGTGTCAGGATGGTGTGTATCAGATTGACAGCTCAAAAGTTTGTAATTGGAAATGAACATTACCTGAAAGCCAAGAAGGAAAAGGAAGCTATTGTTAGAACCATTGAAGGAACCAACTATGATAATGCAATCTGGTTGAGTGATATGGAAACCTTTAGCCTTGCACTTTCTCGAATCAGCATTGAGAAGAGAAAGATGAGAATGAAGGCAATGTATAATTACCTTCCAGCTGTTTCACCTGAAGAGTCAGAATTGTTACCACTTTCCAAGGACATGCCGTTTGAAGAAAGTACAAACCTTGCACTTATCTTTAGGGATCCTAGGGTTCAACCACTAGTTGAGGTGATAAAAATTTCTTCGAGTAAAGAGTCTAAAGGTTATACACCAAAGACACCACCTATGGAGAAATGGTCTCATGAACAAATGTCTGCGAAAAATGTTGACAAAATTGTTGATGAACAACATATTAACATTGCTTCACGCAATTATGTGTCGGACAATAAATCCGAAGGATATTGCCCTTTTTGGGATAGATATGAACAAAGTAGAGATGAACAAAGTGAAAGAGAACAACAATTGTCTCAATTTGTAGGATATACCCCCTTAAGTTATGAGTTTGAGAGCAAATCGGAAGGATACTCTCCTCTTGACTATTTGAATAGTCAATCTATGTAATCAATAGGATATTGATTCCTCTTAGTATGAATAAAACAATGTTTTTACCAAAATATAACTATTGTGAAATTTGTGTTCATATGAATGTGTTATCTTTGTAAATATATATTTTACATAGTAGATAAATGATAGTAAAATTAACATGAATAGAACATTCAGGTTAAACAAATTATATAATCATGGTGAGGACATATGAAAGAATACGAAGCAATCTTGGAATCAGTCATGATGGTGAACAAGAAGCAACTGGAATGGAAGCAAAGCTGGATCAGATTTTGGCAAGGTTAGCCAATCTCAAAAAAGCGAAAGCTGTGGAGGTACCTGAAGTTGAGATACTTGTTACCAACAATGAAGGAGAAAGTTCATCACATGGGGAAGATGTTAACCATAACCATGGGAAAGAAAAATCGCCTACACCGTCCATAGAAAATAAGAAGAAAATAGTATCCACTGAATTATCGAGGGATATGAAGAAGATATACCCACCGAAATTTGATGGAAGTGCTGGAGGTGATGAAGTTGAAGTATGGCTGGTGCAAATGGAGAAGTACTTTGAAATAAGAAATTATGATGAAGTAACTAAGGCAGCTTGGGGTGCTTATCAGTTAATGGGTGAAGCCTCTAACTGGTGGATGAATAAGAAGCTAGAACTGGATATAAGTTCATGGAAGTTAACTTGGAATGAGTTTGTTGAGTTATTTCGAAAGAGGTGGTTACCCCAGCTCTTCTATGATCAAAAGTTAACAAAATTTGAAGGGTTAAAGCAAAGAAACATGACAATACATGAGTACTAGGAGAAGTTTACTAGACTTCTTCGCTATGTCCCAATATATCATAAAGATGAACGCTTTCAGATTAGAAAGTTCATTTTAGGACTTAATAGTAAAATTGGAGGTGAAGTGGACATGCATGGACCAACTACAATGGACCTAGTATATGAGAAGGCTGTAAAACAAGAACAAAAGTTGAAGATAGATTCCATGCAATAGGAAAGGAACACAAGAAAGATGTTGAAGTTTCCAATAAGATAGTTCCTAAGAAGGAGGAACCTATCCAAAGTACTGTCAAACTGAAAGGAAAGAGATCTTGTTACAGTGGAAAGGAATTCAAAAGAGATCGTAATAGGAGTAATCTAAATACTGGCAACACTAATAGAGCAAGTGAAAGTACAAGTAAATCTGGAGAAGTTGTTGGGAAAAGAGGACCAAGGTTAGGGTGTTTTATTTGCAAAGGAGACCATTATGCAAATGAATGTCCCAACAAAGCTTCTAGATCTCAACCTCATGGAAATGCACTACCAAGTCAGCAAGCATTGTTTCAACAGAGGATACATGCTGTTGTTGATGATCATCAAACTGATTATCAAGTGACACCAATCGAGACACTAGGTACTTTGTTCGGCTTGCCTATTTCTATTTTAATTGATACGGGTGCTACTGAAAATTTTATTTCTCCTAAGATAGCAAATCAATTAACTAGAAAGACAAGACACATGGCTATGTCATGGAGTGTTGAATATGCTAACAACACAAGAGCAAAGGTAGACCAATGTCTGTTTGAGGCTAGGATAGAATTACCTAGTTTCATAACCGAGGTCAATCTTTATGTTGCCCCTCTAGGATCATATGATGTTATCCTAAGAATGAACTGGTTATGGAGACACAGAGCCATAGTGGATTGTAATGCTAAAACAGTTGAATATTTAGATGACTATGGTAACCGAGTCAAAATTCAAGGAATACCTAGAGAGGTAAAGGTCAGACAGATAACAACAATGCAACTTTTGAGAGCTAAGAAGAAAGGGTGTAAACTCTTTGCAGTAAAAATAGATCTTGAGTATGAAAATGAAAATTTTGATTTTTGGAGTCAAAAAGAACTAGAAGATGGGGAAATTGAAGAAAGTGGAAAAAACTGATATGTTAAAATATCCCATTCTAAGGAAATTTTCAGATGTTTTTCCTGATGAATTACCTGGCTTACCACCAAAGAGGGTGTTTGACTTTTCCATTGATCTAGTTCCTGGATCTGAACCTATATCCAAAGTGCCATACAAAATGACTGCTACAAAACTCATGGAGTTGAAAGCACAATTAGATGAATTATTGTCAAAAGGATTGATAAGACCAAGTGTTTCACCATGGGGAGCACCTATGATATTTGTCAAGAAAAAGGATGGAACATTAAGACTGTGCATAGATTATCGTATACTCAACAAAGCTATGGTTAAGAATAAGTATCCATTACCCCGCATTGATAATATTTTTGATTAGATGAAAGGAGCAACTGTATTTTCAAACATATATTTGAGATTTGGATACCATCAGCTGAGAATTAAAGATGAAGATATCTTTAAAATTGCTTTCAGAACGCGATATGGACATTATGAATTTACTGTGTTACCATTTGGATTAACAAATGCACAACAGCGTTTATGAATCTCATGAACAGTGTATTCAGAGATTATCTAGATAAGTTTGTTTTGATTTTTTTGGACAACATTCTGATATATTCCAAAAATGAAGAAGAACATTGCAAACATCTTGAGATGGTTTACAATGGTTAAGAGGGCATAAGTTGTATGGAAAACTATCAAAGTGCACATTCTTTCAAAAGAAACTCCATTGTCTAGGACATGTTATCTCAGTAAAAGGAATTGCAGTAGATCCAGCCAAGATTAAAGCAGTAGTTCAGTGGCCTATACCCAAAAACGTGTCGGAAGTAAGAAGTTTTATGGGATTGGCAAGATACTACATAAAATTTGTGGCAAATTTTTCTAAAATTGCTTTTCCTATAACTTCATTGCAGAAGAAAGGAAAAAGGTTCGAATGGAATGAGAAGTGTCAAAAAGCATTTGACCTACTCAAAGAGAAGTTAACTATCGCACCTATTCTTAAGGTACCTGATCCTGAAGGGAATTTCACAGTTAATGCATGCGGAGAAGGATTAGGCGGAGTATTGATGCAAGGTGGAAAAGTGTTTGCATATGAATCTAGAAAGCTTAAGCCATATGAGATGAATTATGCTTCGCATGATTTAAAATTGGCAGTTGTTGTTCAAGCTTTGCAAATGTGGAGACATTATTGCTGGGAAAACCCTTTGAGCTTAAAACTAATCATAATGGATTAAAGAATCTTTTTACTCAGCCAAATCTAAATGTCAGAGACAAAGAAGACGATTGGAGTTAATAGCTGATTATGACTTTAATATCAGTTATATCAAAGGAAAAGAAAATCAAGTTGCTGATGCATTAAGTCGAAGACTCCACATTTCTTCAATAGTAGCAATTCATACCGATTTTAAAGAGCAAGTACTCCAGAAATGCAAAGATGATGAATATTATTTGCAAGTAAAGCAAGCACTGGAAGATCCACAAGACTCTAGATATGAAGGTTTTCAATTTGAATATAATAGATTGTTAAGATACAAAGGTAGAGTTTATGTGCTTGATGATAAAGAGTTAAGGAATCTAGTATGGAAAGAAGTTCATGAAGTGCCATATTCTGGTCATCCTAGAGTGACAAAAATGATGGCAGATGTGAAACCCTTATATTTCTAGAAAGGAATGAAAGGAGATGTTGCTAATTTTGTAGCAAGTTGTATTGAGTGTCAAATGGTAAAGGCTGAACATCATCATCTTGCAGGATTGTTATATCCTCATGAAATACCAAAATGGAAGTGGCAAGTAATTAGTATGGATTTTATACAAGGATTGCCTATGTCCAGAAATAAACACAATGCCATACTAGTGGTAGTTGATAGATTGACAAAAGTTGCACACTTTTTACTAGGAAATTTAACTGATGGAGCACCATTCATAGCAAGAAAGTTTGTACAAGAAGTATTTAGATTGCATAGAATTCCTAAAAAGATTATTTCTGATAGGGATGCAAGAATTACTTCTAGGTTTTGGAAAACATTGTTTTCTGCACTTGGGACTCAGTTAAATATAAGTTCAACATATCATCCAAAAACAGATGGGCAGACGGAAAGGGTGAATCAAATATTAGAGAACCGACTTAGAGTATATTGCATGGATCAGCAGTATAAGTGGGAAGAATACTTACCCTTAGTCGAGTTTGCTTATAATAACTCATATCATTCTAGTGTAGGAATGGCTCCATTTGAAGCTTTATATGGTCAAAAGTGTCGAACTTTGATAAGTTGGGATAAACTTGAGGATCGAATAAGTCTTGGACTTGAGATGTTAGCAGAAATGGATGAACAAATGAAGGTTATTAAGCAAAGGTTAGCAAAAGCTAACAGTCGACAGAAAAGCTATGCAGATGCCAAGAGAGTGCCCTATAATTTTTCCATAGGTGACAAGGTACTTTTGAGAGTTAAACCTCATAAGAGTTCCATCAAGTTTGGAAAGTCTTCTAAGTTGTCTCCACATTATGTTGGACCCTTTGAAGTCCTTGAGGAAATAAACCCTGTAGCCTACCAAATCAACTTACCACCTGCTCTTGCCAAAATGCATAATGTCTTCCATGTGTCCTATCTTAAAAAGTACATCCCAAAAGATAGTCATGTTATTGATTGGACTACTTTACAGGTAAAGGATCCCAGAGTAATAACTCTCGAGCCCATAAAGGTGCTGGAGGTACATAAGCTTCACTTACGTAATAGGGATGTCACTCAATGCAAAGTTCAGTGGGATCAATACACGGAGGACTTGGCAACATGGGAAGACTATGAGGAAATTTGGCGGAAGTTTCCTAATATTCTCAAAGCTCTTGAGAATAATGAATAAAATATATGTATTTGACTTTTTATGTTTGAAATAATACCTTAAGTCATCAGGGACGATGATTCATACGGGGGGGAGTATGTTACACCCCGATTGTATAGCTACTAAGATATTAGCACTGCATAGGGAATAAATGGTTGTAAAAGACAATTCTGTGAATGAATAAGATATGTTGCACCTTGTTATCAATATGAGTATTGTACATTTAATGATTGTCTCATTTCATGTTGTTTCAATTGATGCTATTCATGGTGAAATTATGCATAAGGAGGTTAATGAATCATGTTGATTTGTCTTGTGAAGTTTATATATATTGCTATGGTTGTGAACATTTGATTGTCATGAGTTTATGATGGTGGATGCAGGTATGTGAACCATTCCTCCAGGCAGAGGGTAAATATCACTTGGGAGAGGGTCTTGGCCATTTAATCGGTAATGTTAACTATTTGAGCATACACACATGTCATTATGGGTTTAGAGGAACCAAGTCAGTTAAGTTGGTCTTGATAAGTCATCCATAGGCTTTAGGAGTCTTATTTACTTCTTTGTGCTTTGTGAGTGATGTTTTTTTCCTATCTGACTTATTGTACTATGATCATTGCGTGGAAAATGTGAATGGATATAAGTGTATAGGTTGAGTGGGTATGTATACACATGTATACAGTATGTACACATATCCATATGTATAAACATATCAATAGAAATGTATGATCGGTAGATGAATATGCTCATACGTATGTGTCGATGTGGTATACATACACATATATGTACACAAAGGTATCTATGAGTATATACATGTATATACATACACACGCTACCTATTATCTGTGGATATAAATAATAGTATGTTATTATTGCCTGGTAATTTACATATATATGTATGTATATATGTATATATTGGATTATGTATGGTTATTAAACAATATATACATAGATACGTGAATATATATGTAAATATATATTTATATATATTATATAATGTGTAAATATGTGTATATATTATAGTAAAATAATATATATATATATATATATAGTTTAATAATAATTTAAATCTCTAAAGTGAAAATTAAAAGATTATATTTTACTTGGAGTAAATATTAAAGTTAAACTATGGAAAATTAATAAATGTCTTCTAGCCGAATATATGAGAATCAGGCTATTCTCATTTAGAAGAATTTAAATTATTATTAAAGGGAAATCGATATATTGAAAAGTAAATGTTTAAACATATGTAAGAGCAAAATATTTGCTTCAAACTATTGAAAGAGTTTTCCCATGAAAGAAAAAATGGTGTTGGAAAGAACACGCGCCTGAGAGTGAGAGTGCTTCGCCTGGGAGAGGAATTCAAGCCAGCTGAGGAATAGGGGTGACACAGCTTGTGAGGAGATGAGGTGTATTGAGCTTAGCCATGACCATTTCGTTAAAAGATGATTCTCCTTTTAGCCATGTGCAAAGTTGAAATTTTCTTGTTTTGCTGGCAAGATTTGAGGTCGAATCACCTCTTAAAATGCTGAGTAAGGGAATAGAAACCCGCCACTTATCTCATTGAACTATTCAAAACATAGTTTTGTCATTTCCCATGCCTGCAAGAGTGGAAGTCGTTGGTTTTTGGGCTCTATATATAGACGCCTTAACATTCTTCATAATACACTTTGTTGAATCCAAGTTTTCATATTACTCTGAGTTTTGTTTCACCATTCCACATTTTTGAAGTCATACTTTGTTTTCTAAGTAATAAAGATAGAGGATTTACCAGTAAACTACCACAGTCTATGTATATTTCCATTACAGTTGAGTATTCAATATTTGAGAGTCCATATTGAGTGAGTATTCATCATCGAGAATCCATTTTGAGTGAGTAATCAGCATTTGAGAAGTCTGTTTTTGAGCGAGAAGTCATTCAATATTGAGGGATTCAATGAGAGGACTGGAACTGCATATAGGAGAGAAAGCTTATAACCAAGTATGAAATCTTCATCATTTTACAATTTTGAATCTGATTATCATGTTTCTATTTCTTTGTATTTGTTGTGTGTGCAAAGTCTGAAAGTTAATTCTTGAATGCATTTTAGTTGTAGGGGAAAAGAACTTTCAAGGAAAATGTTAATATGTATGCATAAAACGGAATTTATGTAAAGGAAATTTATGTGAAAGAATTTAAGGGAAATGTTTATTTATTAAGCATAAAAGGGAAATTGTGTGAAGGAATTTAAGAGAAGTTTTGAAATGCATTTAGTATGAAAATTGCATGTTTTGTATGATCTCCACATAAGGAGAATACAATGGTATAGTTAATATCTAATAGGATCAAAATGAAGGAAAAATCAAGTAAGATCTTTTAGCTTAAGTTATTATGTTAACTAGACAAGCTAAGTACTCCTAGGATAAAGATTTCCTAATTAGGAGGAATGATACAAGACACTTGTAGACTGTTTCGTTTCTAAATAGATAGATTTTTGTAGGTAGTCTGGGGTGACTGAATACCCATTGAAGGACCTAGCCTACACGCAAGGTAAGATAGCCCCAAGTCAAATCGGCCCTAAGTAGTGTTGGAAAGATTTTCATTGATGTCAAATTAAAGTTGAGAAGGAAGATGGTTTAGTTTGCCATTGATGTCAAAGGTATAAAGACAATGTTTGTCATTTGTGTCATAAGAAGACTACCATCACAATTGCAATCAAAG